>JBBGBA010000116.1:0-193650 GCA_038088335.1 Mesorhabditis sp. LJ9110 | reverse complement strand
CACATCACATCACTTGGAAGTGATGAGAAGAGGCTTCAAGTGATGTGATGAGGCCTCAGAGTGATGAGATGAGCTCGAAAATCACATCACATCACTTGGAAGTGATGAGAAGAGGCTTCGAATGATGTGATGAGGCCTCAGAGTGATGAGATGA
Source organism: Mesorhabditis sp. LJ9110 (assembly GCA_038088335.1). Lineage (NCBI taxonomy): Eukaryota > Metazoa > Nematoda > Chromadorea > Rhabditida > Rhabditidae > Mesorhabditis > Mesorhabditis sp. LJ9110. The sequence continues at coordinate 193,496 of JBBGBA010000116.1, read as the reverse complement.
GCTCGAAAATCACATCACATCACTTGGAAGTGATGAGAAGAGGCTTCGAAGTGATGTGATGAGGCCTCAGAGTGATGAGATGAGCCCCCCCCCCCCCCCCCCCCCCCCCCCCCCCCCCCCCCCCCCCCCCCCCCCCCCCCCCCCGGGGGGGGGGGGGGGGGGGGGGGGGGGGGGGGGGGGGGGGGGGGGGGGGGGGGGGGGGGGGGGGGGGGGGGGGGGGGGGGGGGGGGGGGGGGGGGGGGTCTCCATCAGAAGTGATGAAAGGTTCATGATGTATGAGGCTCAGGTGATGAGATGAGCTAACCACACACCTTGAGTGAGAAGTTAAATGGTGGCCTCGGATGAAGAGCTCAAACATCACATCACTGAAGTGAGAAAGGCTTATGATGTATGGGCCTCAGAGTGATGAGATGGCTCGAAACCATCACATCACTTGGAAGATAAGGCTAGTGATGGAGGGCCTCAGAGTGATGAGATGAGCTCGAAAACACATCACATCACTTGGAAGGATGAGAAAGGCTTAGATGTGATGGCCTCAGAGTGATAGATGGCTCGAAAACACATCACATCTTGAAGTGATGAAAAGGCTGAATGAGTGATGGGCCTCAGAGTGATGAGATGAGCTCGAAAACACATCACATCACTTGGAAGTGATGAAAGGCTCAAGTGATGTGATGGGCCTCAGAGTGATGAGATGAGCTCGAAACCATCACATCACTTGGAAGTGATGAGAAAGGCTTCAAGTGATGTGATGAGGCCTCAGAGTGATGAGATGAGCTAACCATCACATCATGGAAGTGATGAGAACTTCGATGATGTGATGAGGCCTCAGAGTGATAGATGAGCTCGAAAAACCACATCACATCACTTGGAAGTGATGAGAAGAGGCTTCGAAATGATGTGATGAGGCCTCAGAGTGATGAGATGAGCTCGAAAATCACATCACATCACTTGGAAGTGATGAGAAAAGGCTTCGAAATGATGTGATGAGGCCTCAGAGTGATGAGATGAGCTCGAAAAACTCACATCACATCACTTGGAAGTGATGAGAAAAGGCTTCGAAGTGATGTGATGAGGCCTCAGAGTGATGAGATGAGCTCGAAAAACCACATCACATCACTTGGAAGTGATGAGAAGAGGCTTCGAATGATGTGATGAGGCCTCAGAGTGATGAGATGAGCTCGAAAAACCACATCACATCACTTGCGAAAAGAGTAGTATGAAATGAGCTTACTTGAATTAACCTTCTTTCTCTTCGCATCCCGCCCATCCGCTTGGCTCTCGTCGGCGTAAGGAATTGCATTTACCAAAGGTCGTTTAAAAGAAGAGGACACAGCTTGATAACCCGGCCTTCTTCGGCATCCGCACCCAATGGTTGGCCCGTCGGCTATGGCACACTGCATTTAGGGTGGTTCAGCGGCTGGCTCACGCCAGCTTGGCAGGAGGCTTTGTAGCTTGCCTTGCTGGTAGGTTGTAGGCGCAGTCTAGCTGGCTTAGGCTTGGCTTAGGCTTGGCTAGTTGGCTAGGCTTGGCTAGGCTTGGCTTGGCTTGGCTAGGCTGCTTAGGCTGCTTAGCCGCTAGCTGCTTAGGCTGCTTAGGCTCTTAGGGTCTGGCTGGCTTACTTGGCTTAGGCTTGCTTAGCTGGCTGCCAGCTTGCTTGACTTTTAGGCTCTTACTTAAGGCTGCTACCATTAGCCAGCCAACCAGGCCAGGCTCAGCACTTGCGGCTCGGCTAGGTACCCTCCACTCAGCCATATCCAGCCGCCCAGACCACGCTATTTACCACCACACCACCCAGGCTACAGGCTCTGAACACCGCACCAGCTGCCTCGGCCTCTACCCTAATCACTCCAGGCCCACTCAGGCTAGCCTCAGCCTTAGTTGGCCAGGCTACGGCCGCAGGCCACTTAGGCTTACACTTAGGCTTGGCTGGCTCAGCTTGGCTAGGCTTGGCTTACTGGCTAGCTTGCTACTTGGCTCTTTTAGCTGCAGCACAGGCTTGCTTAGCTTGGCTTAGGCTGGCTAGGCTGGCTTAGGCTTGGCTAGCTTGTGAGTTGCCGTGGCAGTGGCTTAGGCTAGCAAAGGCCCCACTTGAAGATCAAAGCGAGCAGCTGCCCGGAAGTGGCTATGGTGACGCTTGTCTGAACGGCAGATGCCGTCCTATGTCCACCGTTAGGAGGTATATCATGTTGCCTTTACCGCATAGGTGTTTTCTGGTGACGGCCGGTTCTTCGCGGCGGATCGATGGCGTCGGCAGCCCTGTTCGCGTCGTGGGCCTAAAAATTTCATAACAAGGAAATTCTTGGGTATTTTTTGGGTTCTTTTGCATTTCCGGGGGATCAGGGAACGAATTTTTGTGTAGTCATGAAATGCCGAATGAGTGAATAGAAAGTTTTTAATGGGGGTTTTGGCAAATTACAGCCTTATTTAAACTGTAGAACTATCTAAAAACGTTAAAAAATGTTGCAAAATGTCGAAATTTTGGTCAAGAATCGGCCTTATTTTTGGTCTAAAAATCGATATTTTGTATGTTTTGTTAATAGAGATTCGTTTTCACGTCCAGCTATAAATAACCCTTTAGAAACACTGTCAATATCTATATTTGATAATGATATCCTAGAAAAATTGCCCCCCCCCCCCGGAAATGCCAAAGGGCCTATTTTTTTTAGATAATTTCCACGTACATCAATACATCAGGGTCGATGAAGGGCTGCCCATCGGCCGCTTGTGGAATGGCAGCTTCTGCGATGTCGACGGGTGGGCGCGGTTCACGATCATCTTCCGTCAGTAGCATCACAGCAGGTGCATCGGGTTTTTTCTCCAACTTTCGTTCTCAGTATCTCATTTTTCACATATAAATAGTGGATTTGTTTCTAAATGGTTCTTTACTACTCCGAAACGTGGAAGCTTCACAAATTCTATCGAAAAAATACAAAAAAAAAACACCAATTTTGGATCAAAAAAGGCCGATTTGTTACCAAAACGTTTTGCTAAACACCTCTCCGCTTTTTCAAAATTTTTTAAACGTTTTTGGATCGTTTTCATATTCTAAACCAGGGTTGAAAAGCCGCTTCGCGACTTTTCAACCCTAGCCCCGTCTGATCCGATGATATTCTTCACTTTGCATAATTCTCACGATTTTCGATGACAAAAAATCAGAAACGCTGCCTCTCTTCCTTATATAGGCTACCGCAACTTCCGGCGTATGCTAATTGTTTCCTAACAAAGAGGGTGGTCCATTTTTCAACAAAAACTTTAGTGTTTGTGTGTGTGTATATTTGCATGCAACTTCCGTGAGTCTGTACCGCACCTACAGCCTCAGGGGAAGGTTTTTAAGGGTCGTATGGTACGTCATTAGGTGCGTAATGGCGCTGAGATGAGTGCACACACATAAAAGTTTGGAAAAATTACTGTTTTCGCTATTAAAATTGAGTTTTTGTATAGATATCGAGAAACCTCTTTGTTAGGGGAATTTGCATGCGCCGGAAGTGGGGTAAGCCTATAAGGGCGCAGAAGGGGTTCTTTTGATTTTTTTGCGATCAGGCTCCTGGAAGAATATGCCTATTTTTGACTACCTTGTGCTTTAGACGGGGCCAGGGTTGAAAAGCCGCGAAGCGGTTTTTCAACCCTGGTATATTGCTAAAAAACCTATAAAAACATTTTCTATTAACTTACTGAGCATTTCTCGACTTATACAAACAAAAGTTCCGCCTCCCCCCCCCCCGATAATGCGAAAGAACCGAGATCGAGAGAGAGAGAGAGAGAGAGAGAGAGAGAGAGATAGACAGACAGCGAGACCCACGATGAACATGGTCGCCCGCTCCGACGGATTGCGGGCCCAGTCCTGCTCAGAGCTGACGTTCGCCACATCCTGGTTGGCCGTGGGGAGGCAAGCCGCTCCCCGGTGTTGATGAAGTTGGCGACTTCCTCGTCCGGGACGCCGGCGTAGGGATCTTCGCGTGCATCCCAGTAAATTTCCCATACTAAACGAATTGATAGAGGTTTTCAGAACTTCGAAGTTCATAATGTCGAAATTAACAGTGTTTTTGAATTGTGTATGCGCGAATTGGTACTGGCCTGTTAGCGGGGGGGGGTTAGCAGAGGGGAAAACATTTTTTTTGTTTTTCCACCTATACCTGTTGATGATATATAAAGTATTTTCATAGTGTTTTAGTAGCTTTTGTTCGCTAGGCAGTCTTCAAAATAGTTCAAAAAATTCTTGAAAATTGGAAGTTTTTAGCCTTTTTTGATCCCTTTTCGTGCATTTTTGAACAAAAAAAACTGAAACTTGCGACCATTTTTATGATTTTTTATAATGTCTTTATTTCTAAAATCTATGTAAAATGCCATAGAAATGGCTTATATTTTGATCTACGGTCGTGGAGAATCATAGGGAAAACTTTGGCTCCCCTTCTCCGCTAAAAATCCCCCCCCCCCTCTAGCAGTCTAGATCCCAAAATTTTTCGCTATTATAGAATTTCGACACTAAGAGATTTCGCCATTAGGGGGAATTGTGAGGCGTTCTAATGATACCGAATTCAGTCCAGTTACCCAGTTACCCACCGAGTACGCCAAAGCTCCATACGTCGCTCTGCGGCGTGTAGAGGAGGGTTTGGAGCGTTTCGGGGGCCAGTCGCACGGGGCGGGGATTCGGCGTGGCGGGTCGCTTTCCCATATGTGCCATTTCGAAGTCGCTGAGCTTGATCTAAATAGAAGCTATGAAAGTGGGAGAGAGAGAGAGCGAGAGAGAGAGAGAGATAGAGAGAGAGAGAGAGAGAGAGAGAGAGAGAGAGCAAGACAGAGAGAGGGATAGAGCGAGAGAGAGTGAGAGAGACTCACGCGCTCCTCTCCGGTTAGTCCCTTGCTGACGATGCAGCCGCTGGCCGCCAGCTTGCAGAGGATGATTTCTTCTTCGTGCAGGTAGGCCACGCCCCGGGCTATCTCCTAAATCAACCGGGTTATCGAGCGGAAGGGGGTTTGGGTTTCGGGTGCTGGCCTCTTAGCGGTGGGCCGCTTGCTTTTTCGTTTTAAAGATCAGAAAGTTTGAAAAAATTTAGTTTTGAGCGAAGCTTCGAACCTTTTTATGAGTTTTTGTAGGCTTTTAGATCTAGAAGCTAGGTAAAATGGTACCATGATAAAGGTGATTGGGCGTCTTCCGGGACACGCGTAGTTTGCAGATGTTGGTCGAGGCGTGTCCGCAGCAGTAGCTCGTAGATGCACAGCAACTGGGTCGGCGCGACGACGACGCCGTGGAGGGGCAAAATGTTCGGGTGGGTGAGGTTGTGGAACAATCGAGCCTCATCAATTCTTTCTTGAATCTAAATGACGGTATTTAGCGGGGGGAGCAATGACCCGAATAATTACTTTGACGAGGAAACGATTACGATCGATTACCATGGCTTAACGGACTGCTACGGACTTGGCGTGGCGCGCGAGCTTATTGGAGCTGTTTTGGCTTAGCGAGCTTAGCTTAGCGAGCTTAGCTTTGCGGGCTTACCTTCCCAGGCTAAGCTTTTCCGGATTCGGCTTAACAGAATGCTACTGACTTAACGTGACGGGCGAGCTTATTGGGCTGTTTTGGCTTAGCGGGCTTAGCTTGCGAGCTAATCTTCGGATGCCTAGGCCCGGCTTCCAAGGTTTGGAAAAACCAAAAAAAATTTGGGGGTGTGTTCACCGAATTCAATGGTATAGCCCTCACTTGCTCCTTGGTGGACTCGGGGTGGCGCAGGGACGTCGTGGTGGTTGTCCCTCCTCCATTTGCCGTAGTGTAGTTCACCGAATTCGCCTAGAGCAAAGGAATGACTAGCTTTTAAATATCTAGGAAACTCGAAGAGATTTGCAAAAATTCAAACTTTTGGCCCAATATTTTTTCGAAATTTTCGGGGTTTTGTAACATTGTTACGTATAGGTTTTGCAAAATCAGCGGCAGAGATATGTCGAAGATCACGAAATTTCCGAATTGCGAAACATGAACAAAAATGGTTCTGGACTGTTAGCGGGGGGCTGCAGGCGTCTTCTGTTTTTCCACCCATACCACTTAACTGTTGCTGATACCTGTTTTTATAGTGTTTTGGTAGTTTTTGATTTCCTATATAGTTATAAAAATATTTTTCAAGTTTTTGAAGACCGCCCCGCTAACAGGCCAGAACCAAAAAATTAGGACCATGCATTTTCCTCACTATGATAACATATTCCCACCTTGTTTCAGTTTTCGGCTGAGCTTGACGGTGTCGGCCCGGAGAATCCAGGGGTTGGGGAGGATGATGTCCGGGGCGGCAAATGTCGTCGCCGGGTGGACGAACGCCAACGCCGGGCGACACGAACGAGTGCTTAACGATACTCGATTTTAGTGCATACTGGAATTCAAATTTATCGTAATAATCAGAATTCAAATTAGGTATGCAAATTGTACGCGGCGGGGTAAGATCTCTCTCACTCCCCCTCACACACTCACTCTCTCGCTTTCTCTCGCTTGCTCCCTTTCTTCTCTCTTTCTCTCTCGCTCTCTCTCTCTCTCATTCTTTCTCTAACCCTCTCTCTCTCTCTCTCTCTCTCTCTCTCTCCTCTCTCTCTCATTCTCTCATCCCGCACTCTCCCTTACTCGCTCACTCGCTCACTCGCTCTCTCACGCACTCTCTCACTCTCTCTCTCTCTCTCTCTCTCTCTCTCGGTTGCGTGCATTTAAATTTCTCTCAAATATAATAGCATCATCTTTATGTGCATATATATCATTTCACCCGTCTTATACAACAGTGGTGGGTATTCTTCAACATTAAAAAGCACCCACAATAAATACTCGTGTCACTCGTTGACTGGGTACCCGGCAAAAGAATGTACGAGCAAATCATCATTGCATATTTTGGAGGGCGGAAACAATGTACAGACAATAAATGCATTCACGTAATAAAGGTGTATAGAAATCTGGATAAAGCTGAACTTGGCGAGGACGTCGTGTTGGTTTGTGGGTTGAGTATCAGGGAACGGGGAGGGCGGAGATCATCGACGCGGTATGACTGGAGAGCTGGATTTGGTAGGCCTTGCAGAGGGCGAGGAGGGCGACTGAAAATGGTGGATTAGAAATGGATCTTGAGGTAAATTACAGTACGTTAGGCTACGTTACGCTCCGATACTTTACGCTGAAGGGCTGCGGAGTTTCACTACGTCTCCGACCTGGCCCACTAGGCGACCCGCGCGTTCTTTTAGGACAGGCTGGGGTTTTCAGGCGATGCCCTGTGGCCTAGTGGTAAGTGACCGGGACTAGAAGGTTTGGCCTCGAGGGTTCGAGTCCCTACCGAGGCAAAACTTTTTGCTTTTTTGTAAAGTCTAGGATTTTGATGGTGTAATTACTAAAATTGGAAGAATTTTCTAAACTGGGCTCAGGGGACTTAAGGTATAATTAACCGTTTTTAAGTCCCAGAATTTAATAAACAATTCTCACCTCAAAATGTCGCCAAAGCAGCCGTGGAACCGAGCGGAAAAGCCATCAAAAATGGCCAAATCGGCAGCCGGGTTACAGCATCAAATCCGAGAACGAGTCGATGCGGTCGAAAACAGCGACAACGGTGTACATGGTAGCGGAGTGGAGCTTGGAGCTTTGAGAGTAGAAGGAGGCTTTTGAAGCTTGAGGGCTTTGGTGGAGACTGTGAGACGGGGAGGGCTTATATAGACTTGCGGGGGGCGGAGCTTGATGACTCACGAGGGGGGCGGCGAGAGAGAGGGAGAGAGAGGAGCAGAGAAAGAAAGTGAGACGGGGTGGGGCGGAGCTTGGAAAGAGTTGGCCGATTGCCTGCCCCCACGTGGGGGTATATGATTGATGATGCAATTTGGTAAGGGGTGGAACTGTAGAAGACAATGACGTCATGGGGTAAGTTTGGACTAGAGAACGGCTCACGTTTGGCGAGAGACTAGGAGATCAGAGCCCAATTACCGGGAGAACGGGGATGGGATCAGGAAGCAGGCATAGATGGTTTATGGAAGGATTTTTCAGGGACAGAGAGAGAGAGAGAGTGAGAGAGAAATTGATGACTGGTTTAGCGTCTTAAAGGTACCATCAAGGCAAAATCGTATGGAGAGCGTTAGTGGGAGACAGAGAAAAAGTTTGGCCGGAGGGAGTGGGCGTGCAAGAGAACAAGAGTGTGGAGAGACAGCGATAGAGAGAGACAGAAAGAGAGAGAGAGAGAGAGAGAGAGAGAGAGAGAGAGAGAGAATGAGCGAGAACTTTAAAGGAACCAGCAAGGGAAATACAACAAACCATGGGAGCTAAAGCTAGCCTGAGAGAAGGAGAGAGAGACAGAAAGCGGGAGAGAGAGAGCGCACGAGCGGGAAATTCTTAGAAAAAATGTCACTGGAGACTCTCTAACAGCCACACTTAATCCCAAAATTTTTAATTTCTATTCAACTACAGTTTTTCACCCCGTCACCCTTCGCAAACGACACCAAATTCCAAATGACGGTCTTCGTTCGTTCATTATCACTGGGCTATGTGCGAGGTGTTGCGATGATGCAAAGCGGAAAGGGAAGGACGGTCCGGGAAAGGGTGTCTGTTTTCCCAGATGGCCATGTGAGCCCCCCCTTGTGCTGATGCTAGACTACGGCTCGCGCAAAGTATCCTACGATTTGCACAATTTTTCGATTGTTTTATGTGTAGTTGACGGGGATGGCTAGAAGGAACGTTCGCAAAAATATATTCGTTTTAAAAGTTTCGAGAAATTTAGGTTTTATGAAAATATGGGGGGATGCTAGCCAACGAAGCGCGCATTTTGACCGTTTTCTGAATCCACGCGCAAAGAACGGTCAACCAAGGCGACACCGAAACCATAAATTACAAAAAGCCAGATCAGCCGATTCCGCCTGTTTACAGCGAACACCCGCACCCACCGTCGGCATTCCCGAGTGTACGGTGTAATCGGTCACAGAGGGCGTACAATTGGACTCGGGAATTTGTACGGATTCGGTGAGATAAATTAACCTTCGATTCTAACCTCAATTTAGCTTTTAAGCGGTGAGCTACGCCTAGAACGGCATCAATCTCAAAAAGCTCTTAATTTACTATTGTCCCAGAATGCTATCTGATATCTCATTCTCTCTCACTCTCACGCGCTCTCGCTCTCTCACTTTCGCCTCTCTCTCTCGCTCTCTCTTTCGCCCTCTCTCCCTCTCTCTCGCTCTCTCTTACTCTCTCGCCGGAAATCGAACAAAATATCGCCGCTCCCGATTGCGGCGCTGTAATCGAGACCCGGACGCACCCATCTAATTACCGTCATCACCCCAGGAACCAGGACACACATCCTAAAAATCACAAAAACGACCGTCCACTGTAGCCCCGCGTAGGCTGTTTACCCCCACTACGCGACGCTCCAATAGCCACACGTGCCCCCGTGCGCCAAAACATGACCCAAATCCGCCCGGAAAAATGGGCCGCACTGACCGCGGGGAGGTGTCGGGCTGTGTAAAATTTTGTAAAATGGGGCAAAGAGTAGCGGATTGTCCCGGAAAAGTGGGCAGTACTGTAGTACTGCATAGACAGACCGTGTTTTTGTGCCCTTTACGCCGGGCCACAATTTGCCCGAACGCGAAGCGCGTGCCGAGGTGTTCCTCGTTGGGAAATACAGAAATTTATGGCCAATTTTTATGGTGCATCCGGGGCGTTGGTTTATTTGTTTGTATCGCGCTTCGGCGCGCGAATTTCCACGAAAATTTGCGGCTCTCTGGAGATGCACGACGTTGGCGGGGGTGTAATTTTTGCTGCCGAGGGGTTGATTAAAGGAACGTGGAAGGCATTAATCGATATTTTCTCGTTCTGGATTGCATATGGTTTATCATGTCGGGATTTTCCCCTGACCCCCGACAGGATTTTGGCCGGGATTTGGACTGTCGGGATTTTGATTGTCGGTATTTTGGCCTGCAATTTTTATTGTGCGGTTTTGGTTGTCGGGATTGTTGCTGTAGCAATTTTGGTTGTCGGCATTTTGACCTAACGGGATTTTCGCTGTCGGGATTTCGATCTATCGGTATTTTATTTTGGGATTTTTGGCTGTCGGGATTTTGAGCTATCGGGATTATGACTGTCGGGTGTTTTGGCTGTCGGGATTTTAGTAGCCGGCATCTGCGTCTTTTTTTGTTTTCTTTTATTTATGATTTTTTGGATTTTCTGCACTCCCAGAACTTTCCAAAACTGACCCTTGCTTGAGGAAATTTCCAGAAAATTCGAGTCCGAAACATTCCTGATTCACCGGAAAAAGCAGGCGATTTCCTGGGCTCATATTTACACACATTTTTCATCACCGCTCCATGCATCAGCTTCCGTTTTTCGTTGAAATTCGGGAATGCATGATGATGGTGGGAGTGGATCGCGTGTTCATCTACCGGAAACGGTTGTTGCTGACTGTCTGTGTTGATGTCTGAATTGAATGGCCGGCTATTTCCGCGACAAACACTGGCACCGGGCCCCGGGTTTCTTTCGTTGCTAGATGGCGGGGTGATTCTTGCAAAATCCCGGACGCCCAGGGGCAAAAACACTTTGCGACAGTGTTTGAAATCGGCACGAAATGGCCGAGGGAGTTTTTGAGAATGGAAAATGGGCCGATGGAATACAGGGGAATGTGGTGTCTGAAATATATCTGGTTGATGGCTGGCTAGACAGTGTGATGGATTTCTGGCATCAATACGGGGGTCAATGGTTCGGCAACCGGTCGATAAAAGAAATACCAAAATATTTAAAAATTTTAGGCAGTGAAAATACCAAAAGATGAGAATATCTGGATCAGTTTCGGAGTCTTGGACTACGCTTGCGTACTCTGAACGGCGTTAGAAAGAAAATCCAAAATTCATGACCTGCGAAAGTCAGTGGGAATTCTTCGCCGTTTTCACGCAGAAATAATTTTCAAAACACTCAAAAGCCCGAAAAATCGGTTTCATTCGTGTTTGCAGGGTCTCGTAACTGATTACGACATCAAATCCGAAGGAGCAATCACGAAGGAACTCGACTACTAAAGGTATATTTACGCTTTAAACTCTGGACTGCTTTGAAACGATTTGAACACAACAATTTTCGTGTATTTTCGTGGTGGAAAAACCAATTACGGCATGAAATTCTCTGTTAAATTCAGCACGAAAATCGATTTTTTTAGACGTAAGGTAAGGCATAAAGCAGCAAGTTTTCCGGTTAAAGTATGATGCCGTAATCGGTTTCGAAGTCAATTACGACACCATATTCAAACAGCTAAAACTCTAGTTTCCGCAGAAAACTTTGACCCAATGTCTCGCCACTCCCCCCAGAAGCCATAAATTTCGAAGAACTTTGCAACACTGGTTGCAAGAATGGCATCATTGGCGCCAGACCACTCCTAGTTGCACAGCCAGCCCCTAGACAACGCCCGGGATACGGTATCCCGGGTGTCAATCAGGGATGACAGCCGATCGACAGCAGCTGCAGGACGGGCCCTAATTTGATAAGATGGCCCCGTGCGAATTGGCGTGTGAATTTGCCCGGTTCCCATGGATCAGATCAAAAATGGAAGGTGAGATTTGTCAGTGACAGGGAGAAATCGAGGGAGAAACGAGGGGGGAAGAATATCCTAATTTAGAAATCTGTATTTTAAGCTGTTCTAAATACGATAAAATTGTAAAAAGAGAGAGGGCAAACTAGCAGAGATCATTTGCCCCTTGGAATGCTGTAGTTCTGAATTTTTTGAAGCTTTTGAGGTATAGCTTCTTAAAGCCCTTCCTTCTTCAGAAGCTCAAAAGCTCTTCCTTCTTAAAGCCTCGAAAAAAACTTTTTTGGGCCCTTAGGCCCGTCAGTTTGTCTGGTTGAACGCGTAGCGGTTGCGTCGCGTCATCGGCAGGGAGAGAGCGAGAGAGAGGACGAGGGAGCGAGAGAGAGATGGATAAAGATAGAGATAGTAAGTAGAAAGAGAGACAGAAAGACAGAGAGACCGAGAGAGAGAGAGAGAGGGTGAGAATGCGATGGAGAGAGAGACAAAGCTCAAGTTTATTTTGCACCTATTTTCTAGACGTCACGTAGCAAAACATATTTTCGCCTGCAAAAACGCCTGAACGATATCGGAGTCTAGGGATGCGCGCCAGTGCCAAGCCAAAAAATGCGCGCCCAGCAAAACTTCCGCCCGACACCCAGTCTCATTTATCAAAAAAGGGAGACACGATTTCACACCCCCAGCCATTGAGATACCGCGATATTTGAGATATGATCTGTTTTCGAGGAAATATTATTATTATTTTCCGCGATATTTCTTTGGCATCATACCGTCTGGTGTAGAGTAAGTCAAGGGATCGCTGGAATGCATCAACAAATTCGTGTGGGCATCAGAGAACGCGAGTTCACAAAACGATTTATTCATAGACAGGGATTCACTGGCCAAAAATTAACCAAAGACAGGATATGTACATAGAATTTTGCTGGAATCACAGGCAGAGATAGCATTTTCAAGGCAATGTTTTTTTGGAGGAAATCACAGGTTTCACAGGAATGGGGAGGAATTCTCCGCTTAAAATCTCTAAAAATTCTTTGGCACGAAACAAATATAACAAATTAGCATACGGGCTCACCAGGATAGGGAACAAATAAAATTATGGGCGGGGATGGCGAAAAATCCGGCGAACACGATGCCTACGGTATCCGAGATGGAGACGAAGCCCATCGCGAATTCGCGGCGATCGGCTGGGACCTGGAAAAGGAGAATTAGAATCCGAATAAAAACATATTTCTATCACTATCGCTCTTTCACTCTCTCTCTCTCTCTCTCTCTCTCTCGCTCTAAGTTGTGTTGCCTTCCTAGTTCCTTTAAAATCTATATGGAATCTGCCGGCTATGGATCCCTTCAAAAATTGGGCCGCTCGCTACACGCAACGCCTTTGCCGCTATTTTAATTGCGTAATCTATTAGCCCCACAAAGCCGGCAACGCGGCGTCGTGCATCGCGTGTGTGCAGGATCCACAGAAATCTACAGCTAACGAAAATCCATAGCCATCTCTTGCCCGTCCCTTTAATCTTCCAAAAACGTCCTCCCCGATTTCGAAATCCTACTGTACCCCGTCCCCTACCGCCCTACACCCACTTCCGCCCTGCACTTGCTGCGCTCCCCGGCACGGGGCCACACCTGTGGAATTCGAAGCTTGCGCCCATCCACCCCTTGTTTTCTCTCCTATCATATCATTTCTCAAAAAAAAAAAACGGGGTGCACCGCTGTGGGTGGAACCAACAAACAACTATCACTACGATGCTGACGACGACAACCTAGCGCTGCCGAAACGAGCAGCCAGCTAATTTACGGATTTCGGGGTGGGCTGGAAATAAGAAAAGAAAATATTATTGGTTGGGACTAGTAGAAATAATGTCAAAATTTCAAAACGCCGAGATTTGATAATATCGAAATTCAGAATAACGACATTTTTTTTGCATCGGATCCGGGGGATTTTTCTGGAAAATTAGCTTATGTAAATTTCGACATTATCAAATTTCGATATTACGAAATTTCGACATTAGGAAATTTCGGCATTTTGAATTTCGACATCATGAAATTTCAAAATCATTTTTGAATTTTTATCACTGGAAAAATCTAGCACGACCTCTTTCGGAATCCCGAAGCCACTTCCGGTCCGTTTAAAAGACGACGAAGCTTCTTTAGTAATGTTCTACTCGTTTCCGGCCCCTTTAAATGGCAAGCAGATATTCTTTAAGAACTCTCACTTCTCAATCCCGATAGGAGACATCGTTCCGAACTGAGCCAACCTTGGTCTTTGAAGCCGAACTATCCACACTACCGTATCCCCGTCTCCATGACGCTCCCCGACCAATCCCGCGCGGCTCCTCACTTTTTGAGGGTCATGCGCTGCGCCCGTCGCGCCGCGAGGGCGCTCCTCCAAAAACCAGCTAACCAGCAGCCTTGCTAGGGCGTCGAGTGAATGGGGCAAGTAGTGTGAGTGAGATGATTTATTGGGGTGTACGCGACAATACCATACGCGTCACAATTCATGGGGTAGGTGATATCATCATCACCTCCCCCAGTCAGCCAATTGTTGTTGTTGTTTTGGGCCTAGAAATAGTTGACCGCGAGCCCTGAAATAGAAATCGTCTAGTCCGTCATGGTGTCTGTACAGTGCAACTTTTTGCAGAGATGAGATCGGATGCCCGGAAAGCGCAAGTTTAGGCGTTGCTACGTATACGCCTATTTACGCAGAGAGACTGGGGTGAAGGGAGAGACGTAGATGTTTATGGGTGTATACGTTAAACTCCCCGGAGCGTGCCCTTTAAAGGTGGCACTTGCAGGTTGGGGTTTTTGGTGATTTCTGGATTAGGGGTCGGCAGAAAAGCTTAGGCTTGGGGTTATTGAGATTCGGCTTAAACTTTAGGCTTAGGTTTAGCTTATCTCCAATATCCAAGACATACCGCAAAGAATCTCTGCTAGCCTGTCTCTGCTGAAACAGTTTACTATCATGCAAGGGCAAGCCAGCAGAGCTTCCTAGGGAAGCAAATCCATGGATCCTGGGATCGGTTCAGGGACGTAGCGTAATACAGGCCCCGGGGGCCCGGGGCCCCCCCCCGAAATCGGCCGGGGCCCGAAAATTTCATAAGGGGGACCCTTATGATTTTTATTTTCTCAAAAATTTTGCTGCCTGCGGCGCTATTTTTCACGTTTTTACGGCTATTTGTAGAGCTATGTCACCTCTTTTTCAAAAATTTTTGCCTGCGGCGCTGTTTTCTCGTTCATCTTTTTAGTTTTTTGGAAAAAATTTTTGGGGGCCCCCCCCCGAAATTTTTTTCTGGCTACGCCCCTGGATCGGTTAGGCAAAATGGCAGTGATTTTTACGGAAATTAGCCGGATCCGATAGCCGATAATTACCCTTCCCCGTCCCTTTAATCGGAAATCCGCAAAGATCCCTGCTAGCCTGCCCCTAAAATAGGCGGATTCGCGCCGTTCCTAGGCAGACTAGCAGAGATTTTATGGGCATCAACTTGAACGCATCTCGCTGTCTCTCTCACTCTCTCTCGCTCTCTCTCTCTCTCTCTCCCTTTCTCCATCCCTCTTTCCTTCCATTCCCTCTACATGTCATTCCTTATGTAATGTGCAACATCAGCCGCACCCAAAATCCACCAGATCTTCATGTGCCTACCCCCGCGGCGCCGCCCGAATTTCATCGCTACCCCCGTGGCCAAATGACGCCGAAACTAGCGCCGTGAACGGAGCGTTCCGGAAAGTACTGGCCATTAATCGCGATACTCCGATATAAACTACCCGGCCTCGACAAAGTGGACGAGTACTTTCCGCCCTTCCCCGTTGGGACAATGCGTAGTTTGGAACTGTGCGGAGCGGTCATAAAATGACTTTTGATAGGGGTATAGGCAGAGAGAGAGCTATAGATATAGAAACAGACAAAAAGCCATCAACGACCGAGAGGAAAACACAGATTTCCCGGACATCCGCTCCGCCCGGCCTGCAGCTTTTTTGCACATCATTTTTATTCCAATGTGTATTGAGTCAGCCGGGAATAGAAATGGGATGATGTTGAGCGGACTGGCGAATTTCAAAATGTTTAGCGAAACAGGGACCGAGCTAAATGCAGCTGACAACGTAAAAGCATTCTCCAAGTATCTCCGCTAGCTTGCCATATCAGATTAAGATAGCTCAAGCTCCATTCCTTTGAAGAGGGAGTTTTAAAAGCCAGATCCTTGCTAGTAGAGAATCTCGGCCAGACTTCGATAATTTAAGACGTAGTCTAGTCAGAGGGACGGTACTCGTTGGGGCGCCAAGAGCCCGAAATCCATAAAATAGCTGCCTTCTCAGCACCATTCCTAAGGTATCGAATACGCCACATAAAAAACTCCAATCTCGCTCTCTCTCTCTCTCTCTCTCTCTCTCTCTCTCTCATTCGCTCGTTCTCCACCGGTCACATGGGTTGGAGATGCCTAATGTAGTCCAGTTCAAATTACTGATAACTACGCTACACTCCGATCGACGCAAAAAAACTGTAGCTCTGTGCCTTCATTTTGTGTCCATAAGGGTCAATCACAAGTCTCAATCTCCAAGTAAAACCCTTTCATCCTCCCTCACCATCCCAGACCTCACTCCTCACAAATCCCAATATTTCCATGAAAACGGACGAGGCGAAATGGAAATGATCGGAATGGAGGGGCGAGAGTGGAGCTGCCACAAATTCCAACCCCGGGCTGCCGGCTGCACCTCTCTCCATTCCATGCGAGCAGAAATAGCTCAGTCTGCCGCTAAAAATAACCGCTCCACCTCCTCATCACCACCCCCAAAAACGCCTCGATAATTATTCTTAGGCTCAAGGCACAGCAGGGAAAGTGATAGAGCGAGACAGAAATAGTGGACGAGCAAAGAATTTGGCAAATGAGTGGAGAGAGAGAAGAAGAGAGACAAGGAACTGGCTCGTCAGCCGCCTCCACCGGAAATGCCAGTGCTTTTCGGGCGGGTGATAGGGCAAGAAAAACGGACAAGGAGGGATGGATGTAATGAAAAACCTTGGATTAAGGGGTCGACGGGAAATTTGGAAGCGTTTTAGAGTCCATAATCATCGCTGTACGACCGGCCAGTTTCCTAAAGAATTTCTGCTAGCCTACACATCAGAAAGTAGCTCGATTCCGATTACCAAAGGGTCTTTGCTCGCTAGCGCTTCGATTCCCAAGGAATCTCTGCTAGATAGCCCTATCTCCAACTGGCTTTCTAGGATCGGCTAGCTGACAGTTAAATCCCTAACAATTGTAAGTACCTCTGCTATGCCACTCATCGATCCCGAGCTTCAGCCGGATCCCCAAAGGATCTCTACTACCTAGCCTTGGAACTCATTCCCAAAGAATCTTTGTTAGCAGCCTTGGAGCTCATTCCAAGGAAAGATTTCCCTGATAGCTTACCCCCGAGCCCTATTGTTAGACAGACTATTTTTAAAGAACCGCTGATTCCAAAAAAAAAACTCCGGGTTTCCGTACTTTCCGCACCAAACAAACCCCCACTGCGAGAAGCGGCATTTTTTGCAGCGCCCCAAAAGCCACTAGTGGTTTTTGGGCACCAAAAGAAAGCGGGGTTCGGGCCCAGATTATTTACCAGTGTCTCCACCACGCAGAATGATTGTGGCAAACAGAACCCGCGTCCCGAAATTGTCACAACTGTTCAGCTACCGCCGCCCGCCGAGGGTGAGAAAATGGTGTTCGGGCTGGGAATGTGGTGACGATTGGGGGCGAGAATGGCCTCTGTTTGTACCCGTGCTTTTGTTGGCCCTGCAAGTCAACTAAAGAGGGGGCTAAGGAATGCGGATCGCATTCCGGGCCTCGGGAAAGCGCCTACCTACCTGGAAGGGGAGAGGTAGGGGGTCAAAAAGTAATTCTAACAATTTAAAGGTTCACAATAATTGAAAAACCTCTCAGATTCGAAGAAATATAGGAAAATACGCCTGGAGGAGCCGGGCCCCCCAGCTCGTGCTCCCTCGCGGTCAACTACTAACAAAAAGAGAAAAACCACATATTTTGATGATCTCTGCGCCATTTTTCCCGGTATAACCACGCTGACCACGCACGAACTCGCGGTCCTAAGCCCTTTAAGGGTCGTAAGCCAGGATTTTGGTGAAGCTTTTCTTAAAACTCCGCCTTACAGCTCCCCAAAGATCTCTGCCAGTCTGCCTTCTCATCCCCTTTCTGAAACCAGTTATGCCAGGTATCTTTGGTTCCAGAATTACCGTATTTTCAGCAAAATAGAACGAATTTTAAATGAGCTTTGCCCGTTTGCCTAATCCGATCAGCTTAGAAGCCGATTACGCCATGTAATGCATTTATCTTATGAACGCTATAATTAGCTACATTTTTTTAAACCTCTTGCAATTCCCCCAAAGGGTCTGCTCGGCTGCCTCATTTCCATGATTTTTGGAAACAATTACGCAAGGTAAAGTTTGGCAAACTATTCAGCCCAGCGAGTTTGTATTTTCAACATAGCGGATCTCTGACCGCCAGCTTTTTGACGTCACCAAACCTCTTTGCTGAACAAATTAACGACAATCCTTATTGTTCGACTCTAATGACCACTAATTAGCGTCCCAATCCATCAAGCCTTGTCAGTTTCAACGACTCCTATTTTTTTTCAGATCATTTTACGTCAAGTTCTAGGCGTTCGCCGAACATTAGCTTCTCCGACTGTCCAGCCAGCTCGAAAGGCGAACGCCAAAACACAACGCAAATACGCAGTCCCAATTACGGCCGGTCGAGTTCGGCGAGACTGTTTTTAGGGGTGTCGTGGAAAACTTGGAAATTGCGGAGGTGGCGTGCACAAATTACGCCATACTCTTAAAATCCTGCTGAAATAGGGGGCCATAAACAGACACAAACACTCACACGCGCACACGCAAATACACACAGTCATATAAAACGACAAACGGAAGGAGGAGGCTAGAAAGAAAGAGAGAGAGACTAGCAAAGAGCAACGGGTGCAGCAGAGGCGCATAACATTCCATTCAGATCCTTTCTTTCTATCTCTCTCGCTCTTTCTCTCTATTTCGAGAGGGCTGACTCATCACCCCACTTGGCACACGTTTTAGCAAACGGAAGCCCCTGCGGAAGTCGGGAGGGACGGGCTGGAAATTCTAGAAAAAACTGTGGATTTGTAGATTTAGGTCTAACCTAACCCTTTATACGATTTTAGTGATTATTGAGGACATAAAGCATCGAAGATTTAAAGGTTTTCCGGCAATTCAAAACATATGAATGATGATACATGATTTTCCTTGAATTTTTATGCAAACTAAGAAAAGAAAAAAATGCGGGAAAGAAAACGAATTGTTATAAAACTTAAACTTTATTAAACCGCTTTTTGCATCGTTTCATTCCCAAAATTAAGCCTTTCCACGGCAAAAACAAACAGCGTAAAATTTCGCTAAATCTTCTTCGTAAAATACTAACGTTATGAAAATCCCCGTTTTGGAGACTTGTAAAAAAAGCTCGGATAAAAATTTTATAAAATATCGCAAAACACCGCTCGAAAATCTAATTAAAAATAGACCACCCGTCCATATTTCTTAGCATTAAGACCGATTAGTACGCTTCACACAACCCTACGCTCCAAATTCCAGCGCTTCGTCAGACCTAGTCAGCCCGTCTATTGAGCCCAAAAAGTCATGTCCACTTTCTTTCTCGCCAAAAACTGCCTGCCTCGTCAGAAGTGACTCACAAGTCCTCGCTAGCCAATGCCTATTGAAATTTGATCTAGTCAGAGGGTGGCCTCTTTTGCCTCCCCGGTTTCGTCACGATCCCCCCAAGTGACACATCGGTGCCCACGGTTTTTACAAATCGCTACCGTTCTCGCGGGCTCTTTGCGGTGGGCGGCTGTGTGAGCCAAAAATATAACCCTAAAAACGTTGAAACGGCAGCCCTGAGCACACAAAACAACAAGGTGTGTCACCGGAAATGGAAACGACATTGTCAACCCCTCATTCTGAGTAATGTGACCCCCGGAAATTCTTGGTTTAAACTTGAGACTAGGGGTCAAGATTTTTTTTCGGCAGCTCTCTTTCTCTCCAGGGTCTAAAAATAAATCGACCTGTTAGAGGAGGCTGTTTTTGAGCCCTTCGCGCCGCTTGATTGGTCAACCGGCAATGGGAATTATTTGGGTATTAGAAAGCGGCAAAAACCGGGAAATTAAAAATGCACAGCCAAATCTTGATTGATTCTGCAAAAAAAAGTGGATTGTAGCCCGTAAATCAGAGGCCACAACTCATCAGTAAATCGTGAATTTATAACGCAGTACTTTTTGAAGCAATCAAGAATCAAGAATTTTAGCTTTGTTAAAAACTGAAGTTGCCTTTAAAATTCTTAAAAAACATTTGAATTTTTGAACACACGATTTAAAATTTAAAGCGTTATAAATCGTGCTTTCCTCGGCTGGAAAAAAACTTGCCAATTTGTGCACCGCGCGGAACGTGTTGACGTAGGCGGCACCACCTAGGAGACCCTCGTAGAAGATGGCGATGAAGAGGAGCGAGATGTGGGGGACGGTGTGCAGCCAAGCGTCGCCCGTGAACAGCGTCGCGTTCAGCAACTGAAAAAAACTTTTGTAAACTATAAAATTTGTTTGTTTATAAGGTCTCAGAGCTTTGGAAAAGCTATATAAAGGACATTATTTGGTTCTATTCCTCCTCCGACTATCGTATTCCATACTGTAACCCAAAAACCACCCGATTCCAGCCCGTTTGACCCCAGAGCTATCCAAAACTATCAGGTGATATCGCTAAAGAAGAACAACAAGCTAAAGAAAAGAATGTGCCGCAGCTGCTGCGCGCCAGTTCCCGGTAATATCGGCGCCATGTTTTTTGCGCGAATGGACGGCTCTGATGATGGATGGTGGGTTATTTGCGCGCCAATCAAAGGCTTCGGGCTTCCGGCCAAGTCGGTGGTAGGTCAGGAGGATGAAAATGGCCGGGGGAACTGATGAAATTCTGATGTGGGATTGCAGGGATTTGAAGTTTTACGGGGCTACGGTAGCGGGCCAAGGTTTCTCTGACGGTACTTATTTATCGCACTCTCTTTCTCTCAAACTCTCTGACTAGCGCTCACTCATTCAAATTCTTTCTTTCTTGCGCGCGCCTCTCTCTCTCTCCCTCTCAGTCTCTCTTTCCCCCTCGCTCTCTCTCCTTCCCTCTCTCTCTCTCTCTCTCTCTACCTCTCGCTCTTTTTCTCTCTATTTAATAGATGAATTGCATTAATGACCCAGATCCCTGTCACAAGAACTTCTCGAGGACGTGCCGAGCCCGAACATCAGCCACCACCTCCAGCACATGACCACCATGGGTGGGCTATGTCGATTCGGATTTTTTGTATATCCCATCAATCATAATCCAGCCCGTGGAATTCGGAGCGTGGGTGGTGATGATGGTAGCCAGAAGAGTGAGGGGGTAGAGGGACGTGTGTCTGTCTGTGTGTATGTCTAATGTTTTGACACGGTCGCCGAGTGCGGAATGTGTGGAATGCCCTCCCGCATCACCCGTCCCACACTGCCCACCCGCAGGCGGTGAAGCCTAAGCGGAAACGGTCCTAATCAGTGGTCATCCCCGCAGTGTGTCACTATGAACTTGCCGGGATCGAGGGACCGGGTTTTAACGGGGATGGAAAGGTAAGATGTCGGTATTTTTGCTGATATTGGAAAAGTACCGAAGTACAGTACCCTCTATGAATATAGGTCCCGCAAGGATCGTCAAGATCTACGAAATGGCTCAAATGAATGAATCGCTGATTTATTTTTCGCTTTAAACGGATTGAGAAGCTCCAGAATCGACCCACTTTTTCAGATTATACATCGACGGCTACGCGACACTCCAAAATACGAGTATTCCGATAGGGCTCTGCTAGCAATGGTAACACTTTTTGGCGATACCAAGCGCTGTCGATACCCAGCGAAAAAGGGGGTATATTGTAGAAATTCTGGTCCCTTGAAACGACAAGGAAGGTTTGTGCTTTTGAATATCGCAAAAATGTATGCCCGAATACAGTAACTTTCCGAAAAGCTCAGAAAATACTTTAAAAATGAAATCCTTACCCCATAATGCCAACTATAAACAAAATTAAATTAAACTATGTCAGGGTACTCCATATCTCTCGTATCGCGTCAGAATCCCTCACCCGTCACTTCCGGTTCCAAACCATTCAAATACCTCAATCTGACGTAACCGCCCAATTACCAAATCAACTCCCTACGTGGCCGTTCGTTCGTGCCCTTATCTCACTCCCCGCTAGCGTCATATTGCAGGTGCTGTTGTTTTACACTAAAAACCAGCCAACAACTGACCGCCAACAGGACTTCCGTGTCCGGCTACCGTAACTCAGCGATTGCAAGCATTCCAGCCACTGCAGAGGCCAGTGGAAAGGGAGAAGGAGATGGCGAGTGGGCGAGAGAAAACGAGAATTGGAAAATCGCACCCTCGCTAGATGATCTATCATTTCCGGCGCCAATCGCTTGTTTAGTGCATAATAGGCAACGTAATGTGAACAAAAACGAGGGAGTGACCTTAAAATGGGAAATGCATTAATTAACCTGACGTAATTATTCAAGAAGGTAGCTCGTAAAAAAATTGAAGCTATACTAACGAAGCTAACTTTTTCAGTCTATTTTGGTGAGAATTTTACTCTGCATCAATCTGGCTTCGGAATTTGCGAAATAGCTGTTTTAAAAAGTTACGAGGTTTTTTTCATCAAAATTCGCTAATTTAGCTAATTCTTGCTCCAAAAAATTGCTTGTCCCAAATTAACTAATCCCTTTAACAAAGCTGCAAATGCAAGCCTACAGCCTCAAAGATGTTGCTACTCTTCTTAAGCTTCTCCAGCTCAGTCAGCTTCTCCTCCCCGTTGTAAGCTAAAAAAAGCTTCCCCTCCCAATCCTCGACAATCACCACCCCGTAAAAACAATAACAAGATCGTTCCACCAATCCAGCCCACCCAACCGGGTGGACGTCATGACAATTCAGACAGCTTTCAGCCCTCGTATTACTCTTCCACGACTCGTGCAACATCACGGGGATTGACACGGATCTCAGGGCGCGCCCGCGTGAGGTATTGTAAAAAGTGGTCTTATCGCGCTCGAGATTGTCGCGTTGCCAAGTCTCGCCGAGATATCACACCCGGCTGTCCAACTAGTTCCTGATCCACCCGCAACGTGTACTTTCGAAAATGACAGCGGGGACCGACTAAAAAAAAATTCAGTTTTAGATATCTTAATAAAAGTTTTCGGGGTTTGCTTATACTTCCGAAAATCCGGTTCCCGAAAATTGGTTTCTCGAAACTCGAGCCCGAAATCGGTCCCGAAAATCTGAGTCCGAAAATCTGACCCCGAAATCTGAGTCCCGAAAATCTGAGTCCCGAAAATCTGACTCGAAAATCTGAATCCCGAAAATTTGGCTACTCGTTTTTAGGCTTCCGGCCCCAAAAAAAAACCCAAATCACTGCGGGTATTTTCGGGACTTAGATTTCGGAGTCGAGTTTTCGACGATTTTCGGGAGTCAGATTTTCGGGAGTCAGATTTTTCGGGACTCAGATTTTCGGGACTCAGATTTTTCGGGACTCCGATTGTCGGGAAACCAATTTTCGGGGATCCCATTTTCGGGAGTGTCATCGGAATTCAAAGTTTTCATTATTTTACTGAACCATACTAATTTCAAGCTTTTCCTAGAGAAATCTAGAAGCAAGCTAAATATGACATTTTCAAGGAGCGTATCCGGCCGCAAAATGGCAAGGCAAGAGAACTTCCTGAAAAAAAGAATTTCGTCTTTAAACGGATCGCTCATTTTTAAAAAACTCGCCAAAAAGTAGAAGCTGAATCGTTTATGTTACTCTGATATCAGTCGGCTCTTTAAGTTTAGCAATGCAATAGAAATCCGAGCTCAATTTTTGAGTGAGTTTTTTAAGTTTTTGAGTGCGACTACATTAACCAAGCTTCTACCGTTTTACGAAATCTTTGCCCCTCAAAAATGCCCTATACAGCGTCACATCCTAAACCCTACCTCAATTGCCACCAAAACCAGTCCACCATCTGCCTATCAAAATAATAAGCAAACCCCGTGAACCCATGCTACTCCTCCCTCGTGGGTGCCTCCGATGGTGATTGACTCGCAGCAGGGTGTGGCTAATTTGCACGAGCACGACGTCACGGTTTCCGGCTCCATTTCCGGTCTCTTCTTTTTTGCAAAAAGAGAAGCCGCGGTGCGGAACTCGTAGACTCGTCGCTGTCCGAGTGAGGGACGACGGACAAATGCCGAGTTTGCTGAGTAGTAAGTGAGACGTTGATTTTAGTCTGGCATTCCGTCGCCCAAATTGCTTGGTAGCAAGCGAATTTGGCTAATTGCAAAAAGTAGGGTAGCAAAAATGTTTTCGGATCAAAATACAACGAAGCAGGGTGGTTGAAATGTCTAAAAAGTGGTAAAAATGTGTTAGGTAAACAATATCTAATTTTAAAGAACAGGCGTGGTTTGATTAATTAAATAAAACCTGAAAACTTTCATAAATTGCCAAAAATTAACCATTATTCACCTAGAGATAAACCTCCTTACCCCCATTAGAACTCAACTACCACGATTTCAACTAATAGGCAATTTACAGCAGCTAATAAGCTTTACGTTTCCTAAAAACGTAGTTTAAAACGACCACGTGCCCCTCTTCGCCTTTCCCAACCCCAAAATACCCCGAAATATCCCAAAAAAAAGTCCAAACCGATCCTCACGCGGAAACTATTCCCAAAACCAGGTCATCAGTCTGGCGGTATCGAAATGACGCAAAGATAACCACCACGTGACTCGACTCCACTGTCCTGCCACTTGACCTTGCCATGCTGCATCGCCTCAGCTTTTGTTTATAGGGGGAAAAATCGACCGGAAATGCAAGGTCGTGCAGATCAAAGCCCAAAGCGTATCTGGCTAAGCGCTGGACGGCTTTTAGAAAATAACACATAGAAAAAAGCCTAGCAAAGATTATTAGGGAATTTCGATAAAATAACTGCAAAAGGTCAGGTATCGAATTTAATATTTAAGGGGATCGGCAGTAGTTTAGTAGTATCCCCATAGCATACACAATAGTAAATAGTATTATAGTATTCCTTTTAAAATTTTGCTGTATTTCAATGGGAAAAATATTAAAAAAAAAACTCTAAAATGCTTAAACTATGAAATTTTAGTCCAAAAATGTATATTTATGGATTTTTGTCAAAACCCCCCAGATTTTTGACGTTTCAGAATTGAAAACACAGTCTGGAAGTACCTGAATTAGACAAATTGGATTCTCCGGAAAATTCACACCGAACTAACCGAACATTGACCCCAAAAAAAGTCCAAAACGAACCTGCAACCCTGCCAAAATCGGCAGCATCCCCGGCGCGATCGAGACCCATCCAGAAGAGGATCGGCTCACAAACACTCCGAGTTGATATAGCACCTAAATACGGCAATTTGGTACTGCAGGCCTGAAAACTCACTTGATACCACCGGTACTGACTCGCCGGCGACAGCCCGAAACCGTGCGCACAGTCGAAGATGAGCAGCTCGAACTGAAAATAATTGCAGGTAATTGATTAGGTGATTAAGACTAACCATCCCTTGGTTGATGAAATACTCTCCAAAATACACGAGCATCAAGGGGACCATGAAGCGGAGGAGGGGCTAAAAAGTAGTTGTTTTTGAAAAATTAACAGATGCTAAAAGTCGATCCTTTTTAGCTTTATTATATCCATAAAACCAACCCTAACCGCCGCCCATTTATCATCATTGGAAAGCGCGTCGAATGAAAAGTGACGGTGATCGTGTAAATCTGAAAAATACAATTTTTTAAAATCTTGTTCAGCCCTACCTTCTTCCGTCGGCGAGTCTGGCGGTGAATTGAGCAACGGCCTGCGCTGAATATCCTCCGACTCTGAGTTGAAAAGGCGCCGGCGAGAACCTAGATTCTGTACCTTTTCAAAATACAAAAAAACCTGCCTCGATTGACGAAATACGTTGACCGATCCATAATATTGACTCGATGGACAGCCGCCGGAATTAGCAATATTCGCCAATAACTGACGTACGGATAGCTTTTGGATTTATTAAACTCACGTGAGTGCAAAAACCGCCGGCATCAATAACATCGATAGCAGCGCATTTCTTGGGGTGAAGCCGAGCAGGTAGGGATCTAAATTGAGATTCAAGTGTCTAAAATAAGTAATGATCTACCTGTCAATACCGCGTAAGCCAAAGCACCAAAAATACCGGCCCCGCCGGTCCCTGACGACCAAGCAGATACAACATCACTGAAAATGTGTACTTTAATAATATGTAGTTTGAGCTTACTTCTTGAAGTTAGATGCCAAGGACAAATACGAGATTTCGCCAAGTCCAGACGCGAAGCTTGCCAAAACCACGCCAGTTAGAGCTGTGAAGACATCCTTGCCAAGAGCCACGAGGATGTAGGAAAAAGCTTGTAGCAGGACGACGATGGTATGGCGGGTTCTGAAAACAGAAAATATCGATTAATAACGTTTGGACCCATACCCAAATGGAATCGCGTGGATGAACAAGGGTGCAATCAGCTTGATAAACAATGAGGGGATGATATCGGCCAACAACACCGAGCCGGTCGACATTGGTGCGCATTCTCGCTCAATGATTGCATCCTAAACATTTGCTGAAACAAAGTTTAATCATTTTTTACCTGACAAGTTGCTGTTGTCTTGTTCTTTGAGCCGCTTTCCAAGATATCCTGCGCGGCGCTCAACATAATCACGTACGCAAAATTGTTGCAGAGCCCGAGGAGCCTAAAAATATAGATCCTTCTTGTTAAACACGATAAAACTAACCAAAACCCGGCCAGATTTCGCAAAACCTCGCCATTTCGAGCTCGCGGCACGGGTTGGTCCTGTAAAAATTAAATTAAATTGAAGATACCATCAAAATCAGCCCTTATTCGGGTAAAATTAGAATTTCCACAATAAAAGCTACCTGCTCCACATCACCGCCAGCGTTTCCGGATCGATCGTCATCCATTCAAGCCTAAGCCAGACAATTCCATTGCATGGGGGCACTCGGCCAGCACCCAGCAGTTCAAAGGCGTAATCGTCCAAAAAACAAACACCGCGCCGGGGGAGAGTGGTTCCACGGTGCGTTGGGCGGCGAATAGCGCTACGTCCCGCACTGGCGAGCGCCTATAAAGCGAATACGGTAGTAAAGCGAGTGCAAATGAAGGATATTTGGTTTTGAAAGTATCAAAAGGCGGTTTTTTAGGAGAATTCGTGAAAATGGAGCTGGAGAGCACAGAAATAAAGCTAAAAATACGTTTTTAAGGCGTTGAAAAGGCAGCAAAATGAAAAAATTCTTAAAAAGAAAAATACGATAAACACCGTTTGACGTTTGCGAGATCGGGACTAATATTGCGCCCTAATGACCGTAATCCAAAATTTCCGGCGGAGCGAAACGGAAACGAAATCCGATCGCCGTATTTTTTCAGATGAAAAATTCGAGAAATTGAATCGAAAATCCGCTATCGTGTGTTTTGTTTTGCTTTATTTCCAAATAAATAAGGCAAAACACATTTCGTCTTCCAAAAACTTTCAAACCCTTTAAGATCAATAATCTTCTTTTTTCAGGATGAGCTCCATCAACTGGAACGTTGATGCGCCACGCTACACGCCTCCGTCGAAGCCGCGATTGCCGGAGAAGGCCACCGAAACGTTTCGCCATTCGCTCGAGGAATCCGGCATCACCGAGGTGCTGTCAAAAGCTCTGGCCAAGCTTTGCGAACTGCCGCCCGCCCAGCGCCCCCAGGAGCCGCTCAAGTTCATCGCCGCCGAGATGACCCGCGCGGCCGACCACTTATTCGAGGATCGACTCTTCAATAACATCATCGATGACTTCTTCCTTTCTTCTGAGGAGCTCACCCACGCCGCCAATCTGGGCGCTGCTGAAGAGAAGAAGTTGACCGAATTTGCCACCTCCTTGTTGCTGAATGACGCGCGCGGCAGTGCATTGGTGGAGACCGTTCCGGATACGTTGGAGGAACTCGGTGATAAAACATTGCGGGTCCTCGAAGAGCGCCTAGCAGACCTATGTATCCGAGCCGCCGCTAGACGGTCGATTCCCAAGGAGTCGACGCCTGATATTGACGAGAACAAGCCCACGCAGAAGGCTGAAGCCAGTGACTCTGGGATCGTTTCCGATGAACCTAAATAATTCTGTGATTTTGTTGTTTTTCTCTGCGCTGTGACTTTTCCAAGAGACTTTGCTTTTCACAATTTGCTGTTTTACCGCTCAGATAATAAATGTATTTAGATGGCCCTGCCGGATCTGCCATTCCTCCAGAAAGTACTCGATGAGAATGTGCAGTACTTGCGCAGGATACGTGCAAGTGACTTCGTCGACCGCCTCCATCACAAAGTGACCCCACAACTCCTCGCATTGATGGGAATATTGGTCTACGCCAAATCGCAAGCGGGATCACCGATTCATTGCATTCTGCCGAAAGAATTACACGGTAAAAGTGCATTTTGGAGGTGGTGTAAATGTTTTGCAGATGGCGGTTGGCACAAGTACTTCCACGAATACTGCTTTATTTCGACTACCTACAACTACCGCACGTTTCATTCGCTGGCGGATGTTCACGACCGCGTGGCGAATATTGAGACTGGCAAGGAAATCAATTATTATCAGGTCTGATCCTCAATGCGATGAAATGAGATGTTCAGTGGGTGCCGCTTTTCCTCTTCACCATGATAGCGTTTTTCTTTCTGCCGTACCTGCTCTGGCGTCGTGTTATCGCCGTATTATGTTGGTGATTCGACTAATGGAACTGTAACGAAATTATTTAGGGATGGATATTGATTTGATTTTGGGGCACGCGAAGGACTACTCGACAGAGCTGGACCCCGAAAAAAGAGCCGCACTCTCTTCGCAAATTGCTGAATATATTTATCGTACAAACCGTTATCAAGCCGAGGTTTGATTCTAGCTTTCAAGTGGAAATACCTTTACTTCAGAAGCGAGGCAACGGCATCGGAAGCATCCTCTTTCAAAGGACGGCGACATTGGGCTACATGTTTCATAAAGTTAGCGAATTTCCCGATGTAACTCCCTGTCTAGGTGCTACTAATTATTAACGTCGTATTCCTGCTCGCGTTGGTCCGCTACTTCCTTGGAATTCCTGTGATGAGCTTTGGCGTTGAGGTATTTTTTACTGCTTACAGAGTGAAAATTTTTAGCAATTATTTACGATATTCACACGAGCTGACGATAACATGGGCTATGGCGTATTCCCGAAGGTTTATTCCTCGATTGTATTTGCAACAGTTTAGGTGGTGTTTTGCAAAACGAATCGGATTCAACCGCTTGGTGGTGCTGGACACCTACTTGGCTACAACTTACAATGCCTGCTGACGCTCAACTATCTGAACGAAAAGGTCTTCATGGCTTTATGGTTTTGGCTGCTTTTGGTAACGTTTGGATTTTCCACCACCCCTGTTTTTTTTTAGTTATTAGCGATCACAATCGCGAACATGATGTCTTGGATGCTTTACTTGCTTCGTGGCTTGACAAGTTCGCATGAGAACCTGTTCGAGCACTCTGGTCGTAAGATCAGTTTTCATCGTTATGTCGACAGCAAGGTAAGGCGTACTGCGCTAAGCAAAAAAGCAACAATTTTCAGACCCTCTTCAAAACTCTGGGCCCCGACGGTCGACTACTCTTCCGATTCATCTCCATGTTTGCTGACGAGCTCACGGCTGTCGACATCATCGAAAGCCTTATTCGGAGGTAAGATGGATCTCTAGTGTTAATTGGATTCATTTTAGGTTCCGCAAGGCGTATAAGAGCCATGGGACGTGGTCAGAGAATTTGGTGCAACAGACGCCTGAAACGATCGAGCTGCTACCTAAAGCAGAGCCAGAACCCACGCCTGAACTGCCGGGATCGGCTTCCTCATTGCCTGAGACTCCTCTACGCAAAAGGACCATTTTTACCATTGAAAACTCGCCACATCGATCAGCATCTTTCTAAGCCCTTATTTCAAGCCATTTGCTCCACGTATTTGCGTGAATTTTGAAACCGTGCAAATCTTGCCTGTAGCATGTTTATATATTTTGGTTCGTTGGAAAATAAAACGTTTACAAATGGTCCGAGACTCGAGAACGAACCCTGTATGTATCCAGCAGCCGTATCAGAAAAGGGGGGATTTCGCAATTTTTACAATGGCAAACGTAGTCGCGCCGTTTCATACTGACGATAATCCCAGGTAGTTTCACGAAATACATGTTTTCTCATGATCGCACCTCCCCTCTATTAATCCTAGAAGAGCCATTTAACTTTCAGATGAATGGTCCCCAAAAGCGAAAAGCTGGTTCGGGCTATTACGATCCAAAGATGGCTGCGGTCGCTGTGCCGAGAAGGTCCGAGGCGTATATAAGGAAAATACCGGTCGACGTTGATGACTATTTTCCCACTAGAATTTCGAGGTTGGCAGATTGAAGTTCATTCGTTATCCTTAATCATAGGGATCTTCGTAAGAAGATTGTACCCCCGAAACGGAAGTACTCTGTGCGATCGCTACCACACGCTAACGAGCTTGGCGAGGTGTCTGACAGCGAGACGGAAGGCAGTGAGTCATCGAACACCCGTTCTTCCGATGCCACGCAGAATACAACCATATCCGATATGGCCATGGTGGAGCCGGAGCACAAAAGATGCGACTTCCGAGACATCAGCCTCGAAACACCTAAAGGCAGGAATGGGGTGGATGCGAAGCGCCATTCTTACAGGCGGAGTCGAGAGTTGATCGTGCTCGGCCCTTCGCCGACAAGCAGCGTCTCTCGTGAAGTCCATTTCCATGAAGCCCTGACGCAACTTGAGGAGCAGGAAGAGCGCAGCAACAGTCCTGTCGAGTCTCTTGTCGAGCCGCCACCTGAACTGGAATGTGAACCGCCGATCGAGAAAACTATAGTTGAAGCTCGGCTCCGTGTCATCCCGGAGATGCCTCGCTATAGCTTTGCCAAAAGCTCGCCTTTCTTCGAGGCTGATGCCATGACGCCTGAGGCGGCTGTCAGCAGCGCTGCCGGTGACCATGGTGTTCGCAAGACGGTCTTGATGGCAAACCTAACGCGAGAACAACTCGACCGATACGATGCTTGCACGACAGCCAATTTTTCCTCGGATATGATGCAAGATATAATCCAGGTAGACGCTTTTCGTAAACTATGCAGACGGAATTCCTAAAAGCAATTTTTTTTTTCTTTAGCATGGCCGGGGTGGAGATACAATTTTTCTTTTTTTTACCAATCCTTAGAAACGTTATCAAAATAGATTTTTCGGCCAAGAAAACGCTTGCTTTTTGACAAACGTTCAAATTCTTACACATATTAGAGTCTTCTAAACGATTTTTCACTTCAAATTAACCAATTTTTTGTTGAAAAACTATGAAAATCTGGCTACGACCAGCTATCCATAGTTTAGATATACGCCAAAAATTGACGACCCGGAATACGAAAGAATTGACTATAAGACAAATTATAATATTCCTGTTATAGAAGCACTGTGACATCATGATCGGTCCGAGCATAGCCGAGGTTATTGGCGCAGTGGCAAAGACGTTTCTCGGTGAACTCGTCGAGGAGGCCATGCGGGCACGCCGTAGGACGGAGGAAGCTGCCTCGGCGTTGACGCCGCCGGAGATTAGGCGAGCACATCAAGTCCTAAGCCGTAATGGCGTTATGTCCTCTAAAGCTCGTGTGGGCTCTCTCCTTTGATCCTCATATTACCTTCCCTTGATCCCTAGATCTTGAATCTCGCTACGGCTAATATAGATTCCCAACCGCTCATCCATTCATTTTGTTACATTTAATCAAACTAATCACAATGTAGTGAAAAGTACAAATCTAGGTAGTTCAATAAATGTTATCCCTACATTGGCAAACACAATCCATAACTTTCTCAAATCATTTGAGGATCGGATCGAATACGGTCAATGAAAGAATTTATCAATAGGTTTCTATAAGAAACAAATGTATTATCAGACAAACTAATCGCAGCACCTCTCAAAATCTCATAAGCTGCGCGGCGGCAAAAATATCGACATTCAGTGGTAAGATCGTCGTTTCTTGAAGCTTTCCACATGACTCTTGTGAAGCCAGACAACACTGCTGGGCATCTCCAATTGGGCCGACACCACTTCCGCGAACCGCTCCACCTCTTCTTGCGTCTTTTTGCTGCGGTGCCAAATGGAGAGGATGCGCTCTCGGCCTCGCATCGTGCACACGACACCGGCAATGTCTTCAGAGTCCTAAATCCGAGTTGACTAGCTAAACGCGATCGGGTTACCTCAAACTGGTAGCCGGCCAGGAGCAACAGCATATTCTCCCAAATCCGGTCGGCGAAGTTGGCCTTGATGCGCCAGAACAGCTTGCCACCCTCCACGTTTTCCGGGTCTTCCCAAACCGGCCGGATGTCTGCCTGAAATAAAATTTGTAAAAAAAACATTCACAAAGTCAGACGAACCTTGAAAAAGTGCAGGTCGAGCTTCGTATTGATATCGCCGGGCCGCCGAATATGGCAATAGGCACGCCAGAATTCTTCGACAGTATTTACCTAAACCCGAAGTTTTTGAAAAAAAAGAAATCACTAACCACTGCCAGCTGTTGTACATGCCCGCTGTAGTCTTCTCCATCAAAATTCCGCGGTGCATGAAAGTAGGAGAACGTGAAACTACGCGCCAATTTGTGAGAGCTCTCCTAAAAAAAAAAAACATTTTAGAAATCAAAGCTGGGGAAACCTCTTGTGGTGAAAGTTGATGCGTAGCATCGATGCCGG
Source organism: Mesorhabditis sp. LJ9110 (assembly GCA_038088335.1). Classification (NCBI taxonomy): domain Eukaryota; kingdom Metazoa; phylum Nematoda; class Chromadorea; order Rhabditida; family Rhabditidae; genus Mesorhabditis; species Mesorhabditis sp. LJ9110. The sequence continues at coordinate 161,183 of JBBGBA010000116.1, read as the reverse complement.
GTGGTCTCCAGGGCACCGTGGCGGTACTCATTATACAGTTACACTGAAAATTGGTTGATAGGATAGAAAAAATAGTGGAAAAAAGAGCTAGAGAACAGGTATAGTGGAGAAAAATTTGGGACAAACATCGCTTTTTGAGAGAAAGCCAATTTTTTTCAGAAAAAGAGATTTGGAGAACCGTGCCTGTGAATTTAGAAATTTTGTCGAAAAGCAAAAATTTGAGGGAGCGGACCTTCCGTGGAAACTACCGTACTGTTCCGATACGGTATGCACGTAGTATTGCAGTGGACTCTGGTCTGGTACTTTCTGAAAATTAATTCTTTATTATTCTTTTCTCAAAAAATTCTTTATTCTTCGTATTTCCTCTTCCTAATTTCCATTGTGCCATTTTACTTCTTTAACTTCTTGGCTAAATAAATAAATTTTAGCCAAAATGGCAACTACCCATCGCTACCGGACGAGGAGGAGCCAGCTTCTCCCACCACAAGGTATCGCTGTTTTCTGTATTCTATTCTGGATATCCAGATTTGTCCAGCAGCTCCGACAGTCCATCCCAACAGACGCCCAACACTTCCGGTATCTTTCTTCTAACAACTTATTTTGGTCCTTGTGCATTATCGGGGGCGGAAGACCGTTTTTTTAGTATAGCTAGAAATGTCTAATATCTCAATAGGAAGTGTTTTAATGGGGTTTTTGTTAAAATATAAGTAAATTTCAGCTAGAAAAACTTTCTAATAACTTTGAAAAGGTCAAACTTTGTCAAAAACGGCCATTTTGGTCGAACGATCTATATTTTTGATGTTTTTAATGGCGATTTGCAAAGTATGCAATGCAATGCGAAAGAAAAACTTTCTAGCTTTTCTAAGCCTTAATTTAGCCTCAACGCCTCCTGACAGCGCGCCCACATCGTCCGGCGGTTCATACAGAAGCCGGCAACGTGGTAGTTTTCGTCTAGTTTTCAAGTTAATACAATCTTAGGAGAATACACGGACGAGAAGTACTCTAATATGTACTACTACCAAATGCTGGCCGACTCGCGGAAAATGGCACGGGAGAATGTGGAAGATATAGTAGATGCCGAGGGAAAACCGACTGTCGCCAAGCTTTCGAAGTTCAGGTAGTATTAAAGCATAATACCAAAATCTGTTTAGATGGCGTGACGTATATACCTTGGTGCAAATACCCTCCTCCACCTCCCCTGATCAGGCCGTCAAAATGGAAGAGAATGATGCGGTGCGCCCAAAGGCGCAGGTCTGGCGCGCACCCAAGAAGCTGACGGCCGTTTTGGAAGAGAAGGATATCCCGAGGTAGAACCTTGGTACTGTACTTTTAGCCGGGGTATCATCGGTTATCCAGCTTTTTTACGCTGTTTTAAAGTCTAGAAAGTTAAAAATTGTTAAGCTTTCCACATTTTGATTTTTGGTCTGAAATTTATCACGCGTTATATAGCTTTTACGCCGTTTTCAACCCTAAAGCTCAAAAAAATTGTGAAGCTTTTCGAATTTTGATTTATGCCGATAATTTTATTACATTTTATTTAGCTTTTGCGTAGTTTGGGAGACAAACACGTTCGAATATTTTTAACCTGCTAAAATTGTTGATTTTGGTAATAAATGTGACAAAATGGTGGCAATTTAAATTTCAAAAGTTTCTAAAATCCTTTTTGCGTCTCTTTAGCAGGGACGTAGCGTAAGGTGGGCCCCTGGGCCCGGCCCCCCCCCCCCCCCGAAATCGGCCGGGGCCCGAAAATTTCATAAGGGGACCCTTATGATTTTTATTTTATCAAAAATTTTGCTGCCTGCGGCGCTATTTTTACACGTTTTTACTGCTATTTGTAGAGCTATGTAGCCTTTCTTTCCAAAATTTTTCGCCGGCGGCGCAGTTTTCTCGTTAATTGTTTGAGTTTTCGGAAAAAATTTTCGGGCCCCCGAAATTTTTTTCTGGCTACGCCCCTGCTCTTTAGTAATCAAAAACTATTGAAAACTCTATTTTTATAAAACGCCAATAATACTAGCAAGCTAGGCCGTCTAGAAACCTGATCACTAATGGTCTTTACCTTTAAAACTTTTAGTTACGTTTCCCGCAAGACTCACCAGATTCTACAGCCGGCAAAGCAGCTACTCTATCAGCGTATGTTTATTTTCAGCTTTCTTCTATAATCGTTTTTAGCTGATGAAATCGACGTTCGCTGGCTGAAGCTTTGCAATGCGGCGCGAGTCGAGAATGGTCAGGCCCGGATCACGATGCACCAGCTCGCCCACACGCTGAATACATTCGAAAGTGAGGCATACACAGTAAGGGATTTCAATGTATTTTTAAGGCTTCCGATTTGTTTAGGCACTTCATTGCGCGCTTATCCAGTCGCTGGCATTACCTGCCCGGTTTCCGCTTCCTGATGACGACGCGAAATGTATCATATGCGGGGTGAGGACCGAAATAATATTTTTTTTAAAAACTTGCGTTTAGGATCGTGAATACGCTATTGATGCGGTGAAGTATAACTGCGTGATGTGCAACATGACCTGCCACGCCGAGTGTCTGCTGATGGGCACTTCAGAGTTGCCAGGCGATTGGTGCGTTTTGCTTATCGTTGAGTGAATCTTCTTTTTGATGTCCATTGATGAAAGGGAAGATTTAGAGAAAGTACAGATTTTTTACATTTCATTTGCAGTTTTTAATACAGAAATTATTACCGTTTTCGAATTATTTGATTTTTGGTATTCAAAAATGCATCAAGGTCATTAAGAATATCATCTACCCTTCTTCCTAAAAAGGTTTACGACTTTTCCTAATCAAAGATCAAAAAAAACGGAAAAATCTGGAACACGCTTAGAAATTTATGAATTATAAATTTTTCTAGGAAGTGCTCAAGCTGCGAAAAACTCGATGGACGCCCGCCAAACTGCGTGCTCTGCCCGATGCGCGGCGGCGGCTTCATGGAGACGACCGACGGCAGATGGGCCCATCTGAATTGTGGAAAATGGTTTTGGAATTGCCGGTAAACCTTTATTATGTTTTTTCCTCAATTATTATAGTTATTCCGGAGCTGCTCCACATAAACTCGACTGTCGGCAGATTCCCCTTTCGAACTGGAGCATGAAGTAATTTTTCTTTTTTGACTTTGCCTAAAAATGGTTATATTCGAGGTGCCAAGTGTGCAATACAAGCCTCGGCGCGTGCCTTCAATGTCAGGAGCCCGGATGCGACGTGTCATTTCACGTCTCCTGCGCCTTGCGTACCGGGCATAAGTTTTACACCACAAATGGTGGGCCATCGCAATTAAGGTTAATTTTGTTTTAGACAAAAAATACCTGAATTACCACACGTATTGCCTGAAACACACGCTAGAGGTTAAAGGTGATTTTATTGGCATAATGTTGATAAAGGCGTCTGCTATTTTAGGTAAAAAGCGGGGCAAGAAGAAATCATTGCCCGGGGAGCTCGAGAACAATTGGGTGCGATCGGAGGAGCTGGGCGAGCTGGAGAAATATTTGGTTGAACGCACACCGGTGGAAGATGCTATTAGATTGTATGTTTCAGCCATTTTTGGTTTAGCATTTTTGGTCCTTGTGCATTATCGGGGGGTGGGAAGGACTTTTTTTGATAAGTCTAGGAATCTTTAGTAACTACATTGGAAATGTTTAATAGTGTTTTAGTAAAAGATGACTGTATTTAAGCTAGAAAAGCTATCTAAAACTTTTAAAAAGCATTGAAAAAGTAAAAACTGGCCTTTTGGTGGAAAAATATCGATTTTTTTTCTGATTTTTTTTTATAAAACTTGCAATGTAAAGATTTTTTAAAAAAAAAAAAAGGATCTACCTGCAGATATCATCAAAGAACTCTTTGCTTATTGGAAGCTGAAGCGCCAGGACAATGGCTACAAGCCGCTTATTCAGGAAGATCTGATAATTGTCGCCGATTTGGTAGGCGTTTCCTGTTTCCGGTTTTATCTCATTTTAGGAACGCCTCGTTCTGGAGCGGCTTTCGCTTGATGAAGAGGAAGATGAGTCGACGGATGAGAAGAGGAGCCGCGATTTCAAGTCGTCGTCGGTTGAGGTGCTTTCCCAATGTTTTTCTAGAGCCTCAAAATTTCAGAAATGGGCCACACCAACGGCCAGCATTTGTGGTGACGCTGGAGCCGATCGAAACGTTGAGGTATGCTTTTTGGAGCCGGACTTATTTCTTTTTTTTAGGAAACTCCACTGGCATCTTATGCCACACCGCCACAGTCAATGGTGCGCAAGCCTCGCACCTCAAAACGACGCCCTCTCGCCGGACTGAATTCTTCGTCCCGTTAATCTAATTACGGTGTATGCGACCGATTAATAATTTCCTTTTTGTTGTATTTCTGTTGATTTCAAAACGTTTGGCATAAATGCAGTTTGTTTGGGCGGGTTTCCATTTTTGGCGGCCGGTTTCGCAAGCGCCTCGCCAACTACCTCGGGGAGAAAATTTAATAAACGTGGGGTGCCCGGATTCGGGCGCCGGACACAGCACAACTTGTGGCGGAGATGTTGCTTTTCGTGGTGATTTTTTGCATCATCGGTGAGTACATATATGTAGTTGGCAAAAAACAAGTCTTTTAGCATTCGCCTCAGCGCAGCAGAAGTCATATTACTTTCCGTTGCCGACTGCGAATTGCACGGCTTTTGGGTATATCGAGTGCCCGTTGGGTTAGTTATAACTTTTAGGCCTCTACTTTCTTTTTAAATCTCGGTTTTTGCGTAGCGGGGTCGATCTTAAAGGTCCAACAGGTTTATAACCGGCTTTAGAAGGCTGGTGCCAAAAGGAGATCCGTTACCACGCTGGGCTCGAGGTGGCTCGCAGCTGTGTATTTCTGCGCAAGGCCGCGCCTCGTGGGGACGGCCGAGAGCAGCGGGGCAGGACGACGCAGCAACCCCGACGTGTGGCTTCGCGGCTTTTCGGTTACGCGGGGCCTTGGAAGGCCGATGGGATCAGGTATATTGCTTGATACGAGTTCGGCGTTTTTGGTAATAATACCTAGGTAACTGGGTCTTGAAGAAGAGGTCGTGTTTTTAGCTATTATTTGTAGCGCGGTTTTTTTCATAAAGAACTGTCAGGCTTAATGATGTTTTTGAGGTCATTTTTGGCTAGTAGGAAACGGCCAGTCTTATGAATCGAAGATAAAGTCTTTTTATCTTGTTTAAGTAAGTTTGACTATATTTGAAGCACAACAGCTTTTAAAAAAGTTAGAAAGTCGTTTGAAAATCGCGGAAATTCGGGTCATTTTGCAATTTTGAGTAGAAAAATGAATTTTCAACTTTTAAAATTAAGTTTTTAATTAAAATTTGTGATCTTTTTTGGCGTGGGGATAGTGAAAAAATGTACAAACGTTTCCGATATTTCGTTAAAAAAAACACTTGCGCCGAAAACCCGAAAAATAGCTTGCCAAAATGCCTTTCTGGCTTTTTAACGTTGTTTTTGGGCTCGTTTCAAGCTGAATAGGTTTGTTCTGAAAGAGCTAATTGGTTAGTTGTTATCCAAAATTGACCTCTGAGAGTCCATAGGATTTGAGAAAGCGGGTATTGCAATCAAAAATTTCTGATGAAACTTGCCCCTTAACAGGTCGTCCGCCCATCATTCGCGTGCGCCACGGCCCAACAACGGCCCGTCCGGCTGACCGGGCTGACCACCCCGCTTCGCCACCGCCCAACAACATCTACCATCCAGCCGCCGACATCCTTCTCGATTGTTTTTCACGGTGCCGACGCGAAATCTGTCGTCAATGTGTACGGGGAAGGGGGGCGGTGGTTGGTGGGATTGGTTGTGTACGTCCGGGCGCGTCTATGTCGCGCCTATATAAAGACGAAGCGGACGAGCAGAGGCAGAGCAGCAGCAGCAAGAGCCCCACCCCATCCTCGTCTCCTTCCTATACCCCAACCAGTACACAACTCCTCCAAATACCCACCACACTCACTCACTCGCTCGACTCTTTCGACAACACGCTCCTAGGGGTGCTCACCCAGGAAAACATAGAAATTCCGGGTAGAGAAACCATCGTTTATTCTGGCGTTTACCTATGTTTTTTCTGATTTTACTTATTTTTTAGGGACCAGCTAGTTTTAATAATGTAATGTAAAGTGGTGTCTTCTATTTTAGCTATTCCCTGGGTTTTTAAATGCAATTTAAGGTTTTTTGTTTTATTTAGTTAAAGTAGTACTTTGAGACATTTTTTTAATTTAAGGCCTTTTTCGTTTTTAGTGGATTAGGTGGAAATACCGCGCTCTGTCAACGAGTTCAAGCCGTTCAGTTAGTATGTGCTGGCTTAACGCCACAAGTGTAGCAGTTCAGCTAGTAAAAAATTGGATAACCAAGCGATTGAATCAAAACAGTCACGTTAACAGTACGTTAGATTCCAATGGACATTTGGCTTCTAGCCCCGGTGGACGGCATTGAGGGATATATGCGTAGCTCGCTACCGTACGCCTACCGTAGCCCTCGTGCTCTCGTGTCTAGGCCCCTCCCCCTGGCCGCAACTGGCTTGACTCCAAGCTTATTCGAAACCTAGGAAGGTTGAGAAAGTGGTGTGGGAAGGGAAATAGGTCTAAAAAGTTAAGTTTTTAGGGCATTCGGTAAAGATATCGATTTTGCTACATTTTTCTGGCTTTTAGCGTTTCTTCGGAGGTTTTTCAGGTTCATGAGCTGTAGGTTACCTATTAGTTATTGAATTAATTAAAGTTTGAAGCTGAAGGTACGGAGCGTCCTGACGTCGTCCTGACTCTGGCGCAGTCGGTAAAGGTCTGGGCTCTGAGGTTTAGGGCGTGGGTTCGATCCCGGTCGTCAAATAACTTTTGCTTTTTGCATTAGGACACGATTTTGGTATTTCTTTAATATGGATTTATCTGCCGCAGCCTAACGATTAATTTTATATAAATAATTCGAGGGAAACTCCCACCTTTTTCCATCCACCCCTGAACTGCATCACCTTCTTCACCAGGTTGGGGATGAAGGAGGGGGGTTGAGGGTCCCAATTTGGGCATTGTGTCCCTTCTCTTCACCCCGGTTCGACCAGGGTGGATATGGGGAAATTCTAGAGGCTGGAGGAGGTAGATTGAGACTAGAGACCGGATAAACCCAGAGGCCCAGACCCTTGTTTTTCAGGGGTGCCACCCCGACTTTTTCTCTCCCTCCTTTTTTGGCCATCCAGGGGGTGGCAGGGGCAAAAAACAACCGTCTGGGTGCTCGCGACCCTGAATTGACGATTTTAGTATAGCGATAGAGTGAGAGAGAGAGAGAGGGAAAAGAGAGAGAGAGAGAGCGAGAGATAGACCGAAAAACGCAACCACCGAATAACAAAATAGCCGGGAGCCGCCGGCTGACCGGGGTTTTTAGGCGGTGATAGTCTGGGAATTTTGTGGAAAAGATTTGAGAGCCAGGTTGTTGAAAACGGCGAAGGCTAGTAGCTGGGAGCTGGGAGCTCCTCAAAATTAACTTCACCGAGTGTCGTACTGGCGAATGACGAAAGATATCACAGACCGTAGCTCCTTCTCATGCTCCTTCTCTTTCAGACAAGTGTCGGAAAAGGGAAAGTTTGCAGAACTCGACTTAGACTCGGAAGCTGAGAGTCAGGAGCTAGCGAGAAATGGATGGGGCGGGTAACGTTTTTCTGCTGTTGCTCAGAACTAAATAACTTTGCAACTTTGCTTTTGCCTTCAGCTTTGAGCTTGGGAGGAGATGAATCGAGATGCGTTGCATGTGCGTCGCAAGCTCGTTGCGTGTGCGTTGAGAGAATTTTTAATTAGAATTTTTCGAAGCTACCCCAAGCTATCCGAGTGGGCAGCCAAATTCTGATGCGCCCAATCAATAGCTCCCAGCTCCCGAGCTCCCAGCTAGAGCCTATCTTCCGGGATCAAGAAAATCCGATCTTATTTTACCCTGTAATTTTCAGTTAGGCCATTGGCCCCTGCTCGTACTTTTGAGTATTTCGGAGTAGCGTACTGTATTGTAGTTGACCTGTAAGTAAAGCTTCTTTAAGAAACCATTTATTTACTCATCGATATGCACGCCAAATATCTCATTCTCGACCTCCTCGGCATCTTTACCACCTCCGTATTCACGACACCGGGTACGGTAGTCCGGAAGCAGGGTTACGGTAGTTTCGGGCATTATTGGTCGTTGCGTGGAGTCTAGCTGAATTTCGACACACCTTGACGCACCTTGTGCAGGGTATTGAAACGGAATCTGGCGATGGCTGCTGCCCCGTCTACGAGGCATTGCTGTCAACAGTTCCCGGTTGGGGAGATAAGGTTTATTTTTAGAGGGCTGGCGGCTTTTGCAGCTTTGCAGGGGAGTTCAAAGATCCGAGTAGGTGGAAAATACCGAAAACACCTTGAAAAAATTTGTAAATGATCTGTTGACGCTAGGGCGTCAAGTAGAGCATAGCGTAGTTGTGTTTCTAGCTCCAATCGACGCGAGAATTCTGTGACTTCTCCGCATTAATTCTAAATGTTTCATGGACGTAGTAAAATTTGGGTCGTTCGTTAGAATAAATAGCTGACGCTCAAAAATCTCACTTCAATGATTCTGGGACTCTTTTTGCATTGTAGCTCACAACTTCCCGATGGTCTCTGTTTAAAGGGATTGGCAATGCCTCATTATGGATTTGGGTCTCAATTCATATTCCTATTCCTTGGCAGAATGCCGACATTGCCATTTAGGCTATAAAGCTTAAATGCCGACGGCCTTAATCCCGACGGTGAAAATCCCGAACCAAAATCGCCGATTAAAAGCAAGGGTGCATGTGTTTCAACGATTTCGGCTTTTTGGCTCTCCGTACTATGGTTGTCGGGATTTTTACTGTCGGCATTTTCCCCGATCGGGCCTAGGCTGTCGGGATTTTGGATGTCGGCATTTTCGATGTCGGCATTTTGCTTGTCGGTATATTGTCCGTCGGTATTTTGGGTCGCCTACTATGAACGGAATACAACCAATATTCCAAGGTGCTCCGACCCCCATTTCCATCATTTTTTTGCAACATTCCGGTGTGTTCTGGGCCGGCTGGAAGCGAGGGTGGCGGTGCGATTCGAATGCACTTGCCCTCCCACTGGCCAGATGCACTATAAACAGCTCGCTCCCTTGAAAAGACAGAAAAGACAGAAAGACACAGCTACACGACAGCTCTCCCAGCCATTGGGTGGGGGTTCCCTACTCGATGACGTCGGAGGGTCGCCGTGGAGTGTGGTGTGTACTTTCGAATGCTAATGCCGCTCGTTTCGCTGGGCTCATAAATATGGAAATGGGGCCTGGCTTTAATGGCATTTTCAGGAGATTACAAGGATTACTAGGAAACGGTAGAAATTGGGTTAACGGAAAGGGTAGGCTAACAGCGATCAACTGGGGAAATCGCTGACAGAAAATCTCGACAGGCACAATCCCGAAAGGCCGAAATCCCGAGATATTCTTGATGCTAATATTCCTTCTAACGCATTTTGATTCGGGATTATGCTTTGATTTTTGTCGTATTTTGGCCTGTTTCGGCACTAACAAGCCATTTGAGAGTAGTTTCCGCTGATTTTAACAGAAATCGATGGATTTCAAACCTTTTGATCCCGGCAAACCAGCAGAAACCATTTAGGAATCCGCTCTCAATTTTAATGAATTAAGGTCCATTTGAACAACGACAGTCGAACAGAGCAAACTAGCAGTGATTTTTTGGAAGGCTCTTCGCTACCTGTAGTTTACTTGCTGGTCCCTTTAAAATGCCATTTTGGTGATCTCGGCAAATTTTTGTAGTTTGTTATCTGTTTTTTTCTGGATGCAGGTTTTATACAGTTGAAAAAAGTGAATGACCGTAATTCCACCGTTATTTTAATGCAATTTTTCCGCTCTAAATGGTCGTAATCTAGCAATTTTTATACCGTAATCCAGAGCAATCTGAAATCAGGATGCCACTGCTTTTTTATCGATTTATACAGTAATACAGTATTATTACAAATTTGCGCTTTTGTTGCCATTTGTAATATACATTTTCATACTGTAATTTTGTGCATTTTTTTAGTATATTGTGATGTGTAAAATCAGGCTTTTCAATTATGTATAAACTTTATGTCATCCATAAAATGAGGAGTGGAGGGGGCATGGGGGTGAACGGTTTCCAGATGGGGGCCGACCAGGGGTTGAACACAAAAAATAGGAGCGGAAACTTGGGAAGAAACATCGAACAAAAATCCTGCTGCACACATCGTATTTTCTCACAGTTTTGCCAGTCGGGAAGGAGGGGAAAAGGAGTAAAAAACGGAAACAAAAAATTATCGATAAAATGAGGGGCGGGTTGGCGCGATAACCACAAATCACGCGCGAAAATACAAAAAAAGAGAACACTGGAACACGCGCGCATAAAAGGAGAATGAATCGGGTGCATACATTGATTTTGGACACGCAAAAATTGGGGCGTTTTGTGGATACGGTAATTCGCGTTTTTTTGCTGGTACCTGAGCCCGGCCTTATCTATTCGGGAATCATTCCGGGAACCTATTCCGGGAACAATTTCCCATACAAAATTGTTCCCGGAATAGGTTCCGAGATCGAATAATAGCCGAGCCTAATTTCTGCGTCGGCCGGGCGGCGGGGTTTTTCGAGAAATTGGTCGGGTTTTCCAAATTTTGCTAGTCAAAACTTAGCTAGTTTTGTAGAGCAAAAAATTCTGCATCGGAAAATGGTCTTAAAAGTTTTATAGCTATAAAGCCAACCGTGAAAATTCAAATTTATCCAAAATTTTTTTTGGAAAAATTAAACTATTTTCAGAAATTTTTCAGCGTATTTTTAAATTTCTAAAAACACAGTTTTTTGTAGATTTTTTTGCTCTAGCCAACTAGCTAGGTATCTACGATTAAAAACCTTAAAATCACCAAAAATCCCTCTTTTCGGGGTTGCCACCTACTCGCCACCCGGCTGGCCCACTAGCGCCTCGCCGCCGCGCCCAGAGGCAAATTTGGGCAACGCATACCCACAGTAATAAAACAAACGACCAAAACCAAACAACGAACATCAAATTAACCATCTACTCGCTGGGGACTATTTTTTGGGGGGAGTCAGATACAGTAGTAGGCTTCTAGAGTTGGAGGGGGAATTTTGACTAGAAACGATGCACATACAAGAGTGTGTGGGGGAGGGAGGGAGAATTAGAGAATTAGAGAAATACACACAGATACAGTATCGTGGGAGACGTTCACAGGCGCATACGTACAGCTGCCGGGCCGGGCCTTAGGGAGGGGTCTAGTGGAAATGCTGGCCCTATCGGATTGGACTTAGGCTTGGGCTTAGGCTTAGGCTTAGGCTCAACCTTACCAAACCCCGGCCTAAAATGCGTCCCTGGTTTTTTATACATAAAAAGCGGATGCCGATTTTGTGTGAGACAAAGGCGATTGAGGTCCGAAAGGGGGAATTCGTGGATTGGGCAGGGGCACCTTTTAGACTTTTGTAGTTTGGGGCCCGTCTAGACCCCAAACCACACCCCTAAAAAGCGCCCGGGCTACAAAAAACACTCATAACAAAATCATTGTCGTCTATTTTTGCTGTCCTGGCCGGGCCGGCTAATACGGGCGGGGATGGGGTACACGCATTCGGAATTTGTGGCTACACGGAGGGGCGGAGAGAGGAGGTGAAGTTTTTTTTCTTTTAGGAAGAGCGGATGGAAGCGCGGCTCGGAACTGCTGAACTGCTCCAAGACGCCGCCGCATCTAACGCTCGACAAATGGCGGGGAAAGAGAGGGAGAGAGATTTTGGGGCCGACCACAGTACGCGAGATGAGAGGAATTTAGAGGTCAAAATTGAGCTGATTGTTGGTGGTCTGGGAGAGCTCGTGTCGGAGGACGGCCTCCAGGTCCATCTCCATCAGCGGCTGCTCGGGGAGTGTGAGGTTTTCGAGGTCCACCGGAAGTGAGCCCATCGAGGCCACCTGAAAATGAGGGATTAGAATAGGTAAATTTGGATTTCTTGGTTATTTGCTCACTCTCTCTCTCTCGCTCTCTCTCTCTCTACCAACCTGTTGTGAGGCACACGAGTGCGCATTTGGCGCGACCTGACCGGGCGACAAATTCCATGTGTACGGCTGGTAGAATTGATTCCTGGAAAAACCGCGAATTATTTGTGCTAGGAAATTTTTGACTGGAAGTACACGAGAATTTCTGAGACTTCCTGCCTTCATTGCTCCGTTAAACCCCCAAAAAACCCACCCCTGCTTGGGCAACTGTCCCAACGGCGCGTTCCTCAACAGCGGGTTCTGCATCTGCTGGTTCTGCGACCGGACGGCGTTCAGCTCGTGGTACGAGGGTGGGCCTCCGCCCTGTTGTGTCTGCATCATCGGCAGCTCCTCAAGCTTCGGCTTCATGTCCTTCATCTCGCCGTTGCTGTTCTGGCCGCCCATTTGGCGACGGTAGGCGGGGGAGGATGGGTTCACGCACTCCAATCGGATCTGAAAAACAGGATCGTTTAGGTATCATTTGGAGCCCATAGGAAGAATATAGTTAGGCTTTGGCTTTGCTTGGCTTTACTTGGCTTTGCTTGTATTAGGCTTACGCTTAGGCTTACCTCTTGTGTACGGTCCACGATATCAGACGGGATCTGAACGCCTTGCGGGCCCGTGCTCTCGATCCAAGCCGGGAAGTCGAAGTCGTTGAAGCCCTCCATGTTGGGCGACACCCGAGAGGTGGGGTTGGTGTTGGCGCGATCTCTGAAACAACATTGATAAATTTGTAAAGAGTTTTAAAGCCGTTAAAGCTATCTGGATCGAGATTTCCAGTTTTCAGTTATAAATAGACGATATTTCTACGCACCTGTACATCGGCGCAAAGTTGGGGTCGTCGTTGAACAGGTCGACGCCGCCCTGCGAGCTGATCGACACCTGCGAGCTGGACACCGAGCCGCCCATCATGGCGCGGAGGTCCTTAACGCGGTTGCGGGCCTTGCGTCTCGTCTCTTTCAGGGTGCCCTGGAAAATAAAAGTTAAATAAGGTCTCTCTCTCTCTCTCTCTTCTCTTTCTCTCTCTCTTTTTTCTAAAAAACTCACAATTGTCTTCGAGTCAGCAGTCGCGGCGCGATCGCGGGTGCGTCGCGGGTTGCGACCGGGCTTCGCGTCGGGGTTGATCACCCACCTAGAAAAGTGGAATTAAACTTTGTATAACCACTTAAAACAGATATATATTTAAATTCTGGATGTACAAATTCAGGACACTGCAACCTACCATGACGACTTGCCGGCGCCCTCATTCTGGATGCGCATAAAGCGAGAGTGAAGGGAGAGGTTGTGACGGATAGAGTTCTAAAAATCGGGTTAAATATTGATTTTTCTGTAATGTATGATAATTTATTATTACTTTTTATCAAGTTTAAATTTAATTTTGTACCATGCCATACCGTACCATATTTTAAGTCAAGTTTTAGCATACCGGTTAGAACGATATTACCATTTAATTTGCCAGTGTTTTTGGTGTGTTTTGTACTCTTGCGGAATCAAGTGTAATTGGTGCACTTTGGGAAAGAAAGGGAGATAGGGAGAGAGAGAGAGAGAGAGAGAGAGAGAGAGAGAGAGAGAGAGAGAAAGAGAGAGAAAGAGTGAGAGATATTGATACCTCTCGTTTTCCACTTTCGTAAAACCCAAACTCCATCCGATTTCAGGGGCGGCTTCTCCTTTTTGCCATAATTCCCCCTTTTTTCTAAATTATACCAAGTCCCGAAAACCGAAAACGGGCAACTACAATTTTTTCCGCCCAAAAAAGCCCCCCGGAATTCTCAGCTCTCCCCTGCCTACCGTTTCGCAAGTGGTATGCTATAAAGTGCAACCACCCCGAGATCGAGTCTGCCGTCCTGATTTCTGGGCGGAAACGACCCTAGGAAATCGCTGCGGGACCCGATATCGATCCAGAAAACATTGAAATCACCGGAATGACTCATCAAAATACGCTAAAAATATCGCAAATTTCGTTAGATAAATATTGACACAATTTTACGGCGAAATGCTCGGGTTTTGCATTGAAATCCGTTATGAAACCGGAAAAAAAGATTTAGAAACGGATTTTGTTATTTTAAAGTTACTTAAAATACAGATTTTCGTTTTTTAAACTATCGGCACTCCGCCAAATTTAATTATCATTATTTCCGGGAATTTTATGGTAAAATGCTTGCCAATTTTTTATATTTTCTAGTCTTTCGAATTTCCTAAGCAAAAAGTCGACAATCCATAGCCATTTAATACCTTCATTGTACCTTTAAAAGACTAGAAAGGTTGGACAAACTATCGAAATGACCTTCCCAAATGTCGGGATTTTTCAAGTGCTACAATACATGTCTACACAGTACAGTACATACCTTTACACTATAGCGTGCCCTTTTAGGCCCCAAATCCACCGGCTTGACCCCAAACTTTTTTTATTTTCGTCTTCTGCAAATCGATCCACCCTGCCATCATGGCCGAGCAGGGCAGAAAGTGGCGCTCAGCCCCGGGTGAGCCGCACGGCCAAAACAAAAAGGACATCATCTCGGCCCCTGGGCTGCCAGATTAAAAGTGGGCTGCCCAGAAGAAAGAGTAGCGACTATATCGATCGACGAAAATGCTATGGTATCGATTAAACTTTAACTTAAATTAAAAAATTTGAAACCCCTGAAATCGGTGGAACTTTGGGCTGCGATCTGTGATCTTGTGCACTTGGGGGGTTGAATGCGGAGAGAGAGAAAGAGTGAGAGAGAGAGAGAGAGCTAGAGAGAGACTAATGGTTGGTACGGAACAATCCAAAGAACGAGCAGTGAACTAGGTGGTATAGTCACGGAATTTTCGGCTCTTTAAGTAATTCTGGCCTTTACGGGCTGTAAACCACTAATAAAAACAGGCTACACGATTCTACAGACTTTAACCATCCTTGAAAACTCAAAAACTCGCAAAATAGGAGTTTTTTTACTTCTCTGGACCTTTAAAAGCCATCAAAACAACATCCTGGCGTAAAGTCAGTTTTAGTGTATCTTAAATGCCCTGAGATTTTTTCCAACTCATTTTTAAATGCTGAAGCCGAAAATGACTCCAAGAAGTACACTACCTTCCACCCGGCCGCCTCTTCCTGACTGCTCCGTTCCCGGAAATACGGGATATTGTCCGAGAACCATTGATAAATCTCGTTGAGCTTCAGCCTCCCCTCGGGGGCCGACTCGAGCGACTTGGCAATGAGATCCGAGTACGACTCCTCGCCCCACGGGTTCGGCTTCTTCTGTGCCAACTGATCGGTCGGCTTCTTCCGGCATCGCTTCTTTTTGGGTTGAGCCCCGGTGGGGGCCGATTGTTGTTGGGATTGTTGCGGTTGATGGGGGGTGAGGTGGAGGGGCATCAATTGACCACCCATGCCTGTAGAGAATTACGATAAAAATTAGCATAAGAAATGGGAAAAACCTGGGTCTTAAAAGCCGCTCAAACTACCGTAAATTAACCACAAAGGCGCAACATTCTATTAAGCCCAAGTTCAGAAAAAAATAATTTTCAAGTTTTGTCTTCTAAAAATCACTAAAAGTACCGTAATCCAGCGGAAAAGGCAAAAAACGGCGCTAAAAAAAGACCCCACTACCGTAACCCAGACCCAAAAAACTCGTCGAGTAGTAGAAGTACAGTACCGCTTGAAGACGGGGTAGCATGTAAAAGTTGCGCCACTGTCGGCTCGTGCTGAGGTTGCGGGTCGTAGATGAACTGATGCATTGGCCAGGTATAGCACCGGGCCCTCGGCACATCTCCCAGCTCGTCGGGTAGTTCGAGCAGTTGGCAGTGGAGGGGAGGAGGAGGGGGCGGGGGCATTGCCGACGAGGGCACACCCCCACCACCACACGCCCCCTCTCCCCCCACTACGACGCTACTATTGACACCGCCACTGCTGCATACAGACATCATGCTCCTGGCTGAAGACGTTGGGGCGGTGGTAGATGATAGTCCTCCGCGTTGGGGTCCAGTGCACCCGGGGAGAACACCAATCGGGGCCCCCGCCACCGAGACGCACGCCGGCCACTCCGTCGAGTTCAGTCTTCTGCAGAGTTGGGATGGGTTTTTGAGGGGGAGAACATTGGAATGGTAGAAAGCACACAAATCGAAGGCGTACAGGTTTCATGGCGTAATCGAATGGATAAAACCCGAAATGAATGGCGTAATTGAGTAAAAAAAATTCTGAACTCCTTGAAGATGACGTTTTGGAGTAAGTATCGTATTTACGGCAACATACATAAAATTAAGTTCTTGGAGGCTCGTAAATGGCGTAATTGGTTGCTCGAAACTGGGAATACGGTAAGAAGAGCATTTTCTTACTATTAAATCGCGTGATTGGATAGAAATCCTTTTTGCTGCAAATTTTTTACAAAAATGAAATCATCTTCTGCTTGGCTACATCGTAAACATAGTTTTTCGATGTAAATTGATTCCCTAGAGGCTTAAAAAGTTGAAAACAAGACAAAGAAGCAGTAAAAAAGGCAAAATTCATCATTTCATAGAGAGATCTTCGTTTCTCGATTCTATTTCTAGCTTCAGCATTTGATAGTTTGAATGAAATGTTTTTAATGCTAATCGGGGTATGGGGAGAGAGAGAGAGAGAGAGAGAGAGAGTAGGAGAAGGGCAGTAAGCAAATGAATCAGTTCCTCGAGCGCGAGCTCATCAACAAAACGTGAGAACAAGAGGGGAAGGCGCGTAAGGATGGATCGGCGCGTACTTAATATGGGCGCTGTACTTACCTGATGAGAATTGGGGCATCAAGCGTCACTTTAAAGGATGTGTATCGAAAAATGGGCTATCATTACCTCGGAAAGTCCGATAAGTGGCGAATTATTAGAAAAAACGTCATTTTTAGAAAAATATCTAGGTTTTGGCTTAGGCTTGAACGGCCGAAAAATACTTTCATTAATGCTGCGTTATTTCTATAGAAAAGTTAAAGGGATTGGTGCGCTGGCTCCGCATCAAACTTCTTGGTATCGTATCCTACCATTAAGGCTGATATAGCTATCCAAATCGATACTAACCCCCAGCTGACTACAACATCAGATCGCCCTTAGAAAAAGCCGGAAAAGCCGGGGGAGAGGAACGTTGATCCACGCGGGGGTCCCGGCACGAAAAAGGCCGCTTTTTCTGCTTCTTTGGCTTTTTCCGGGAAATGGAAGAGAGGAGAGCAAGGGGGAAGAGGAGGTGCCGCGTGCCGTAAACAGCTGAGGCAGTCGCCGGGGTGGGCAGCCAGAAAAAGCTGGTCGGGGGAACGGCAGAAAAAAAGGGTTGGGCGAGAGAACTGGAACTTCGAAGCTTCGCTGAGTTAGGCTTCGATTAGGCTTCGTTTAGGCTTCGACTTCGCTTATAGGCTTAGGTTAGGCTCGGATGAATTAAAGACGATAGGTACAAGACTAAAAAACTTTTCAACGCCTTTGACCATGCGGGAAATTCCCCATCCCTGAGAGGGCCACAAAAAATGGGGTGAATTGGGTGCAGCCGGGCGCGCGTTTTTGTGAGGGTCGAGGAAGGGGGGAGGACGTGTGGCTGGATGGGATGGTCAGCGAGAGAGAGAGAGAGAGAGAGAGAGAGAGTGAGAGAGAGAGCGAGAGAGAGAGAGGCCGTTCCTCCGTTCGCCGTCACCCCCAGGGGCGGAGGTCGCGTCCGGCCCTTTTTTCTGCTCTTCTCTCCCGACCATCCCTCTCCCATCTCGATCGATCCCCTTCCCTCAGGGGGTATATGGGTGACTAGACAGCCTATACCGGCCAGCTGGCTGGGGTTAGATATGCCGACAGGGGAAAGGAAACGATTTGGGATCTCAAAAAAAATCACGGCGAATCACGCCGGACTAATGCATTACACAACCTATATAGCGTGAAAATCACCCAAAAAGGCAGTTTAAAGGACTATTGAAGGCAAATCTATAAGCTATCAAAACTGCGTTGAATCTATAAAAAAATGTAGCTTCAGCCCCCTGTTAAAGCTATCATGGGTTGGACCTAACCCTCAAAAAGCAAAAAGTTCCGCCCGGAGCGGGGTCGAACCCGGGTAGTTAGATCCCCAACCGCGCGCGCTACCAATCAGCCAATCCGGTTTTTTCAAAATTTTCGCTCCCAATTCCGCTTCAATACTTTCGAAAGTCAGGGTGTGTTTTGGAGCCGGGCGTACGGTTAAGTTCCTGGTGGTGCAAATGTTGTTTTGGGGGTGGAAAGACATGGAGATAAGGGAATTGTGGAAGGAGAAGCAGCTAGGGGTGACGCGACATTTGCAGGTAATATTGATATCTATAAAAACCGTATTGATACGGAGGTACGGTAGAAAGAAGAGAGTTTAAAGGTACGTAGTACCTTAGAAACTGGAATATCGAGAAAAATATGGCAGAGTACTGTAACGTACTCATGCTAAGGCTTGGGCCTAAGCTTAGGCTTAGTCGGTAGCGTATCTTAACGTACTGAAAGTAGCACTGAACTTAACGAATTTAACAACTTCATAATACGAAAGATACAGTTGTCCAGCTTTTCCTCCCAACGAATTCCACTTCAATCGGTCGGTCCCCCCATCCAAAGCTTTCCCTTTCCGCATAGCTACCAGTTCACCCGCGCTAAAAAATCGAGGACCCCTCCCCAAGAGGGAACGGCCGGAAAAAGAGGCAAAAAGTGGAGCACAAAGAACCCCCGTCCCCCAGGGCGCCCGGGGTAGAGTCCGTAGCCCGGGGGGATACTAGAGACGGCCAGAGAACGGGGGAGAGAGCTCAAAAAATGAGAGGGCACAGAGAGAAACGGGCGGTCAAGAGGCGTTCGGCGTTCGCAGTGCCATGCTGGGACACCTCCCCTCACCCAGCCACCCCTAGGTCAACCCTCACCCCCAGGGCCTCACTGGGAAAGAGAGGGAGAGAGAGAGAGCGAGAGAGAGAGAGAGAGAGAAGAGAGAGAGAGAGAACAGGCGGATAGAGGCTTAGGGACCAAGAAGCTCTTTTAAAGGTTTTAAGCAAATTTACGAGAGGGTTAATAGTCGATTAAAGCACCAGGCGTCGCCATACAAACCTATAAAAAAGAAAAATCCAATTTAAAGGACTAGTGAAGCCAAATCTATAGGGGTTTTACGCCCAGAGCCGTTAAAGGAATATTGAAGGCAAAACCACAAGGCAACGCTGAAGCTGTACAATTGTACTGTATCAAAGTCATTTTAAAGGTCCATTGAAGGCAAAATTGCATACATAAAAGAGCCGGATAACGGATTAGGTGAAACACTCTAGTGTTTCTTCCAAAATCCCAGGTCATCCTAGAAAGGCATTAATGCATTGGATGTGGGTGTTTATGAGTGATTTTCCGGGCGAAAATGCGTCATTTGGAATCCCAAAATCTGGCGGATTTGTGGCCAGTGACCCCCGGGTGCCCACTTTTTCTAGTCGACCATCTGAATCGGCAAAAACAACTCCGACAGTTCTGAAAATGGGGGGTTTTTGGATTGGGAAGCCAAATTTTTTAGATTTGGAATCCTGGGGGTGTAGAAAATTATCGAGGAGGGGCGGAGAGGACAGGTTTTAGAAAATGGCACACCTGGGATTCCCGGAAATCTGGAAGGAGGGGCTGAAAAACAATCTACGTCTCCGGGGGGCATTGAGAAAATTGTCTAGAGGATTGTATCCTATGCTTAATTTGTAGTTTAGCGTGGTACTGATCTATTATTTTATACTAGGTATTTTGCTATGCTGCCGAGACGGTTTGGGTGATGTTTGGTTTCGGGATTTTGCGGCAAAATTGAGGATTCTGGCCTCGAATTACAAAATTCTTATTAAAAACGGCTAGATATCGAATTTTATATACTTTTTAACGACCTGAACAAGACCTCAAAAATCACCTAGATGTTTCTAGGCTTCCCGGGGGCTTTATTGCAACAGCAGGGGGAAGAAAACAAGCGGATTTTCTGGGTCAATTAATCCCCTGGAGGGGTGGAGTAGGGAAACACGTGCCGGGGAAACGTTTCGAAACAACAGTTTCGTCAGGTAATTTCCAGGAAAATGATAAGCCTGAGGATTATGAAATATGGAAAACAAGTTTGTAGGTAAAAAACAAGGTTAGGCTTAGGCATCGGCTTAGGCTTCGGGAAGCATAGGCTTGGCTTAGACTCAGGCTTAAGCCTAAGCTTGGGCTTGGCTTAAGCTTAAACTCAGGCTCAGGCTTAGGCTTAGGCTTAACTTTAGGCTTGGCTTAAGTTTAGGCTTAGCTTAGGCTTCGTCTTGGTTCAAGGATTTTTTATACGCTTTTACAAACAATTACAATTTTTTGCCATTAAACTCGAGCGAGAGTAGATCATTTTTTCCAAACTCTCGTAGGCGGGGGTGCAGGGGAAATTGGTGAAAAAACAGGTCCTCGCCGGGGGGAGGACAAAAGCCGCGTGCTGCGTTCGTTCGTTCGTTCCGTTCCATGCCGGGCCCCGCCCCAGCTGGGTGGAGGAGGGTGGAAGAAGAAGAGAAATTGAGAAAAAGAACCTGAGAAGAAAGAGTTTTCACCCAGCCCTCAGAATTCGTTCAATTATGCCGTTCCACATAGGAATAGGAGGGGTACGGTAGAATATCGTGGTGGGACTGGGCTTACTAGGGGCTACCTGTTAGGCATAGCTTGCGCTTAGGCTTAGACTAAGGTTAGGCTTAGGTTAGGTTCGGCGTAAGCTTCGTCTTAGGATTAGGCTTAGGCTTCGCTTAGGTTAAAAGGCTAAAATTAGAATCTACAGGAAAATTTGTTTAAAAACCGATGTCAGAGCTCTTAAAGGGACAGTGACAGGTAAGGATCGAGATATCAATTTCTGCGTTTTGAGGAGCGTTGCGTAATCACTAGTTTGGACCTTCAACAGCTCTTTAAAATGCGTTTGAGCTTACTTTAGGCTAGAATTCGGGCGCCCTATTTCCGAATTCTCTTAAAACCACTCTCGCAATCATTTCGATCTAGTAGACTCTGGGACAAGTGGCGCGATTGAAAAATACAGAGTGCTGCCTGGAGGGCGGCTATGTTGTCCGCCGGGGCCGCCGCTGCCGATGCAAAAAAATAGGCAAGGGGAGGTCGATTTTAGAAAGCTGCCTCTCTCTCTATCTCTCTCTCGCTCTCTCTCTCTCTCTCTCTCTCTCTCGTTCTTCTATTTGGCTGTTTCGGGGTTGTTTTTAGGTGGATGCCCCGGCTCACCGAGTCCCTCCGCCAGTACTATCAACGCCCCGCCAAAAAATAGGGGGAATGCCAGGCGAAAAAAAGATTTTTGCGTTCAGCTGGCCGCGGGTGGCGCACCGCCAAAACAACCCCAACCACCCTCATGTCTGGCAAATGGAGAGAGAGGGAGAGAGAGAGAGAGGGAGAGTGAATAGTTAAAAACGGAAAACCTGGAGATTTATAGAAGAGAAATAGAGGATCTAGGAGGAAAAAAGAGCCCAAAAAACGGAGCAGAACACAAAGAAGAGAAATTCGCCGGCGCGGCCTCGGCCCTACTCGATCCCATGGCAAAAAGGGGGGACCCCGTCGAAAATCCGTACGGGACCCTTGGTATTTTTAGGGGTGGCAACAAAGAAATGGCATGGTTTTTTGGGGAGGTATACTGTAAGCCAGATGGCTACGATCAAGGGGTTTCGAAAATATTGCGAAAATTCTGAAAAAAGCAGTTGCAAAATATATTTTTGTTCTATTAATGCGTGGATCATCGTTTTTAGGAAAGCATTGGTGTACTGTAGTACGTAGGTATTGTAGCGTACACCCGTAACCATTCGGAAATTTGAACAATGCAAAAATCGGAATTTTTTATGGACGATTTTCGATCTGGCGCTCAAGCCATCGCCTAAAACCCGGAATTTCACAGGTTTTTTCCGCTAGGCTCCTTTCCTACAAGTGCCACACACACACACAACGGGCCCAGTCCAAAAATGAATACATTTGTCCACTGGGGCCAACATAAAGAGGGCCCAGGGCCCACAGGCAGGCACTGCCCGTAAACAAGCCCCCACCCATGCGCTTCTACTACTACGATCACACTCTGCTTCTCTGGGTATCTCGCTCTCTCTCGCTCTCTTTCCCTCTCTCTCTCTCTCTCTCTCTCTCTCTCGCTTTCCTACTCCAAATTATACAACTGCCGCCGTGGCAAAGACGACCTGCGGGATGCGAGACGTCGCGGTGAAGGAGGCAGGCGAAAACAATTTATTTTTCCATCATCTCCACCTTTGGGCCTTTTTTTTGGCCATCGCATTGGCCACTGTATTAATTGGGACAAGGGAGCCGGCGCGAGCCCGAGAAAAGGTCTGATATCCGGGAGGCAAAAAAATAAAGGAGATTAGGCTTAGGCACAAGTTAGACTTAGGGTTGAGCTTAGGCTTAGGCTTCAGCTCCGGCTTAGGACTAGGCTTGGGCTTATGCTTATGCATAGGCTTAGGCTTAGGTTTAGGCTTAGCTTTGGGCTTAGGTTTGGCATGGGCTTAGGGTTGGGCTTAGGCTTAGGCATAGGCTTGAACTTAGGCTTACGAAAAGTAGGAAACAGGAATCAAAAAATTAGCTGGAGCTCAAAACCTCACACCCTCAAAAAATGGCACCCGATCCCAAGGTCCCATTCCCAAATTAGCCTCCCCAAATTACCGTAACCCCGCCGGATTTTGGGTACAAAATGAGGGTTGTTTATCGCAATTGGCCCCACCTTCTGGATATATTTACCGAAGCCGCCCCCGACAACCCGGGCCATCTGTACGGTTTGCACCCAAATGACTTCCATGAAAATTGGGGGTGCTCCTCCCCTGCCCGAGTACGCGGCAGTACGCGCGAAAACAAAGGACGGGGTCGCAGAGCGTTGCGGAATATGCGGAGCGCCGTGGCACGGAAAAACAAGTACAATCATTGGGAGGATGGGCCCCCGATGGCCGGCTAGGAGTTGTTGTGGCCCGGGTGCAGGGCTTTTTCTGCCTTTCTCTAGGTCTCTCTCCTCTCTCCTCTCCTCTCTCTCTCTCTCTCTCTCTTCCTCCAGAACGCGTGCAAACATTTGGGTGCGGACGGACGGAATCGGAACGCTCTCTCGGGAACCCCCGCGGGTTATACGATACGGGGAACGGCAAAAAAAAATGAAATATTCCCGAGCATTAATAGAGGCTTTGAGATCGAAATTTGAAATATAAAAACACGAAGGATCAAAATAACAACAGAAAAACCCAAAAACCAACAAATTGTATTTTAAAACTTTTATAGACGCAAATTTTTGACTTGATTTTTCAACTCGATACGGTATGGCATAATATGGCATCAAAAAAATCAAATTTGCGTAAAAATGATGGCATTAAAAATATTAAAATTGCACCAACCTTCCAGCCGGCCGAGCTGTTCGAGTCGCCCTTGTCGCGGAAGTACGGCACGTTCTGCACCATCCACTCGTAGACTGGAAGGGGGTAATGTTGACGGCGAACTCTCTCTCTCTCTCTCTCTCTCCTCTCCAGTCTCTCTCTCTCTCTCTCTGTCTCTCTCCATCCCTCCCACTCCCTCTCTCTCTCTCTAGCTCTCTCGCTCTCACGCTCTCTTACGCGCGCTCTCTCTCCCTCTCTCTCTCCTCTCTCTCTCACCTTGTGCCAATGTCAGCCTCTTATCCGGGCTTCCCATAATTGCCTGCGTGATCAGATCGGCGTAGCTCATCGAGCCCCAAGCGTTTCGTCTATAAAATTCAGCTTTAAGCCCATGAAGGCACAATCCCCGAATCCTTAAGCACCGAAATTAGCATACCGCGTGGCGCTCTTCTTATTGGGCGCCTGCCCGGGGTCCGAGGTATCTGATGCCCCTGAAGATGGTGCCATTCCGCCTCCGCCTCCGAAGCCGCCGTTTGGAGAGGACATGCTGGAAATTACGCTTTGTATTTATACCGTAGTCTCGTCGAACTTTCAAAATTTTGTAAGAATTTTGTAATTTTGGTCAAAAGCGGTGTTTTTCTATTTTTTAATTCGCTGGGATTTTTTAGGAATGGTAATTGATAATGGTAACCCTCGGCTAGTACAAAAGATCCGATTAAAAGCGAAAACACATCTTTGAGCGCAATTAACGTATATCTTTCCCAAAATTCCTCTTTTTTTTCACCGACCTTGGCGAGAACTGATTGCCATCCGGGCTGTTCAGCACCGTCTGCGAGTTGTTCACGTTCTCCGAGCTGTCGAAGATGCTGAAAAAAATTGGTTTATGTAAAATATATACTAGAAAGAAACAGGCTCCACTAAAGTTCCCTAAAATCATTTTTTAGCGGCCCGAGCAACGGTCATTTTCTCACCAAAATCAAATTACCTGCCGTAATTACTCAAATTTCCCGTAATTTTACATTAGACCCTTGATAATTTAATTATGCTTTTCCCCGGGCCTTTAATTCAGTGATTTTTGGTTTAATACCCAATTTCTGGGACGTCAATCTCTACGCCCGGGGGCCCAGGGCAATTAGTGAAATGCTGCCATTTTTCTGGGGTTTTCGGGCCTAATAATCCGATGGGAATGGCATGGAAGGGATTAGTCGAGGGCCCGGATTTTTCGGTTGAAGCCTGCTGCTTCTTGTTCATCTACCGGGTAGAGGCGGAAGTGAAATTTTTGAGGGTTGCGGAAAGGTTTCGCGATTGTACTTTCGAGCCAAGGGTATCGTAAAGTGAAAATTCGATTTTTTTTGATGGGGGCTAAGCAGCGGTGTTTTTTTGAGATTTTTAGAAAGGTTTTTAGCGTTTTTTATAGGTTTTCATAGATTTTTGGGGTCTCCAAGGGTAATTTTGTAGATTTTCAAGAGTTTTCTACCAGCCAACTTAAAGTGAAGACGAAAATTGGGATTTTTATATAGAAACTGAGTAATAAAGAACTTTATTAGAGGCGAAAAACGAGTTTAGTCTTTTTTTCATGATCCTCAAAGAATTTTCAGAGCTAATTTGCATAAATTAAAATACGGATCTGGCGATTAAGAATCAGAATTTCTGGCAATTTGCATAAAGTCGGATGGCAAAACCCGAACTTGACAACTTTTATGATTTTTAAAACTGTACTTTCCTTCGATTTCTTGTAAATTCACGATACCCCAAGTAGCATTTTTTCTCACCTTCCCTCCTCCTCAATAGCTTCATGAATATGATGCGGTGACTGTTCATGCTGTGGAGCCCCAGGCCTCCTCATCGGCCACGTATTACACCGATCTCGAGCCATCGGACTGAGATCATCGATATCCAATTGCTCTCCACTAGCCCCCGGTTCCATTGTCTCATCATATAATGCACCCGGTGAGGGTACTGTAGCTGTAGAGACGGGTGGTGGCAGGCCAGAGACCATTGGGCCATCCACCATCCCCCATGAGACACAGCCCTCCATCCAATGAGATGGGGAGCACGAGGTGGTGGCTACCTTCAGGATTGTTCGTGAGCAGGGGTAGACACGGCCGGGGTGCTACCTGTAGTACAGTACGGTGTCAAGGGGTGTCTTATGGAACTGGAGGACATGGCAAAATCAGAAAATATTCATGTTTAGATCGAAAGATAAAAATATGTATTCGGAGTTTAAATAAAATTAGAAGGTTGTAATTATAAGGTATGGTACTGGTGTCTATGGGTGTACAAGACGTCTTCAAGCAGTTCAAAGAGTCTTTCAAACAGTCCAAGTACCTTTTGAAACGGCTCGCAGACTTGCAAGCAGTTCAACAATTTCTTGAAGCAGTTCACAGTATTCTCAAGTAGTTCAAGGAGGTTTTGAAGCAAAAGACGTCTTGAAGCGGCGCAAAAACTTTTTCAAGCAGTTCAATGGCTGTAAGAGACCAATAAATTGTGAACTGGTAATTTTTAACAGCTTAAAACCCTTAAAAAGGGGTAATAAGCATGTGTACGGCTTGCGTATGACATTTTTAGGTGTGTCTCGGAATTGCAAAATATTTTCAAGCAGCTCAATGGCCGCACTATCGAATAGTAGGAAAAAATTATTAAGCTCGACCCTAAACCACCAAAATTAAGCCCATATAACCCGGGGGTTCCGCCTTGGCCAGGGGGCCAAAAAGTCAATCCAGGGGGCCCAGGGTGGGGGCCCAAAAAATGGAAGAAGGACCAGAAAAAGAGGAGAAGAAAGGAAAGAGGAGAAACGTCCATTTTTCCCCCGCTGGCCGACCCCCGGAGACCCAGAAAGCAGAAAAACCATCAAACCCGAGGGGGGCAGAGGGGGAGATCGAGGGGCAAAAAAGATGGATGGGGTGGAAGCCGCGACAGAAAAACGACCATACGATGAAGGAGGACAGACAGAAAGACGAACGAACAGAACAGACAGAGAGACAGACAGACAGAAGAGGCACAAAGACAGAGAGAACCCCTTGTGATCGGCTCGGCCGGCGGGCCGGGGAAACGCTGAAAATCGATCTTATTGCGCCCGGGCCGGTCATAAAAAAATTGGCAGGGTAAGCTGGCAGTGATTATTTTGGATCTAAAGTCAGATGAGACGTAAAAAATCTTGCCTAGCGATCTTGCAAAGATCATTTGCATTGAGTAAAAGTGGTTCCGTGGAGGCTAGCAGAGATTGTTGAGGAAAAACTGGGGGGAAAATCACTAAATCTAGAATCGACGGAATAGGGCAAGCTGGCAGAGACCTTTGGGGAATCAGTAGTGCTTTCCAAGGCAAGCTAGCAGAGTTCACTGAGGACGCTTGACAAATAAGCCCAGGTAAGCCAGCAAAGGCCAATTTGTCTCTAAAAATTATAGGACCAGCTAGCAGAGACCATTGAATACCTCTTAAAAGTTTTTGCTACCAAAGTTGGGCCGACCAAACGACGATTTCCCCTGGCGTCAAGTTGCAGGTGTTAAATGTCTCGCCCCGACCGGAAAAGTCGGCCGCTAATAACGGGCAGAAGCCCAATTATAGGCATTTGAACCCAGCCAGGGAAAAGGGGGAGCAGCTGCAAAAGGTCGAGGCGGAAACGAGGGCCAGGAAATTCAAGAGATCGGCGTCGGAAGTTGATCGTAAAGTTGCGGAAATTTCGGGGCATGTCTATATTTAGAGTGTACGAGAGGATACTGTATACAATTCTAGATGATAGAGAAAAGCGGTGAAGCCTAAGCCTAAGCCCTAAGCCCTTATTTAAGGTATAGAAAAAGTGCCAAAGTGGATATCGGATACCCCAAAAAGTGTGGCTGGCTGTGTGTGGAAATTTTGCCGGACCTCTGACCCTTTGCCGAACTGGGCAGCGAGAGAGAGAGAGAGAGAGAGAGAGAGAGAGAGAGAGCGTGAAAGCGAAAGAAAATAGAAAATGCCTTTCTTTTCCCTCCTCCGTACGGTATCCCCCTGGCTGACCTTCTACCCCTTCCACTACACCTCTACCCCCCATTCAATCGAAAAACGGCCGAAGAGACCCTGAGCTGCTGGGCGAGGCGCGCGCGAAATTCGAGATGCCGCCCAGATAGAGCCGAGTTGAGGCAATGGGGGAAAGTGGCGTGGATGTTAAAGGGGCTGGGAAGGCAGGATGTGTCTTAGCGTCTTTAAAACTAGATAAAACGCTCTTAAGCGTTTCCCATAAAAATACTCCTAAAATTAGCTTAGCAAAAGTTAAAACAACCTATAAAAATGATATCATAAGGCTATGAAAAATTGGAAAAATATGAATAATATATAGCAAGAATAATATTTAATAGCAATTTAACGATATAGTAAATTTCGCGAGAATTTGCCGTTTCCGGTGGACTAAAATCTTGGGCGGCGGCTATCATCAACCGGGGCGAGGGGAAGCCCGTTCGAAACGGTTATCAATGATGGATGATGAGAAAGAGAGAGAGAGAGAGAGAGGAGAGAGAAAGAGAGCCACAGACAGTCATACAGACAAGCGAACAGACAGACAGTCAAACAGACAGACATCGAAATCGATAGGCTCTTCCCCTGCTGCCTTCCATCCCCCCAATCAGAGTAGCTATCACAAGATGGTTGAGGCTCTCCCTCGCTCTCTCTCTCTCTCTCTCTCTCTCTCTTTCTCTCTCTTTCTCACTTCTACCCACTCTCTCCCCACCCCGCGCTCCTGGCTGCACAGAAAAAAAGGACGAAGCGAAACGTGCAAAAGGGCGAAATGCGGACCCTTTTTCTGCCCCCATGCTCTGCCCCACCTATGTTTCTTTGTGTCTCTCGCTCTCGCTCTCCCTCCCCTCTCATCTCTCTCGCCTGGCCCTGGCCGCCCCGCCGCTCGGCCGCCCATCGATTGATCCACGCACGCAGGAATGGACGCTTTTTTCGGCGAGCAAAGATCTGGGGAGAGAGGAGAGAGAGAGAGAGAGAGAGGAGAGGGAGAGAGAGAGAGCAGGAAACGTCCGGAAAAAGATTTAGTTGCTCAGCGTTTCGGGAATGTTCCAAAGAGCCGGCGAGCCGGATATAGCAAACAAAATCGAAAATTTCAGGGGTTTAAAGGGGGTTGGGAAGGCAGGGGATTCCGCTACGCACTAGTTACGTTGGACGAAAAACTAAAAAATAAGAATTAATTGAATCAGGGTTTAGATCATTTAGCTACATACTAAAAATCATTTACACTTAATAGAGCTTCGCAAAAATCCGCAACATGTTTTTTTGGGGCCAGCGATCAGGGGGGTTGTTTACCGTACTTGGAAAGTCATTCGGGAGCCCCCAAAAAACGTTACTACCTTCCAAAGTGCATCGGGCAAACATAATATACAAACAATCCGCCCCGGGCCAAATCTCACAA
Organism: Mesorhabditis sp. LJ9110; assembly: GCA_038088335.1. Taxonomy (NCBI): domain Eukaryota; kingdom Metazoa; phylum Nematoda; class Chromadorea; order Rhabditida; family Rhabditidae; genus Mesorhabditis; species Mesorhabditis sp. LJ9110. Next base: position 132,549 of record JBBGBA010000116.1, on the reverse strand, counting down.
AATCCCAGGCGGCCAGATTAGCCCTGGGAATCCGATGGCGCGTGATTTAGGGAGCCCCACCAAAAGAGCCGCATTTTTTGGCTCTTTATGTCGTTTTTGCGATTGTAGGGCTGCGGGATGTGACTCAATCACAAAAATTGATCCCACCGCCGGGAGGACCAGTTCCCGCCGCCTATAGTGCACCTGAAATGGGCACGTTCCCGCCGCGGGAACGGTTCGACGCCCGCAAATTTCAGCCCAAAAATCAGGAAAAAAGGATGCAAATTATAGGGGTAGTATTGTAGTTTGTAGCCAGGGGTAATTTGCATAAAAATGGCTGTGAAAACGGCCAATTACTGCGCCAGTATCAAGGGCGAATGAAAGCAAAAAAATGCGTAAAATAAGAAACTACATGCTGGAGTTCTGACTACGGCCAAAAAATAGCTGAAATTTGAAATACGGCATCGAGAATGTCTTAAATTTTGAAAATTTTCAAAGTTTGATCGCGTTTTAACGATCTAAAACACCTTAAAAACGCTATAGCCAGAAAAATCAAAATAGACATCCTCCCCCCGCTAACAGAGCAGTACCAGCAATGCCGAACACCTAGCAAAAATTTGCCATTCTATTTTAAGCTACAAAAATATGATGAAAGACAGCATGAACCATCTAGCGAAGGTTACATTCCTATAAACGTTAGACAAAAAGTTCAGAAACTAGCAAATCCAAAAATCCATCAAAAACTCTATTTCGGGGCCCGTTAACCCCCAAAAAACAGGTAGACGATACCCTGGAACATCTCGTGTACGCCAATGTCCTATAGACACCTCGAAAAAAGTACGGAACACACCTGTGAACGGTTAAACAATGGGGGCTAGAAACTCGGTAAAGTGCAGAACCGGGGCCGCTATCTGTGCGCTGGGTTGGGTCGTCGAGACTGATAATTGTATTCGAAGCGCCAGAGATCGGAGCACGGGGCATGGACGGGGGACTTGTTTGTAAACAACTGCCCGCAAAGGGCAACCCCGGCAAAACTCTCTGTTTTCGATCGGTTCGCTCTCTCTCTCTCTCTCTCTCTCTCCAGCCAGGGCAGCGCTTGGAAAAAAGATGGATGGACCCGCTGATTTGGAGAGAGCGAGAAGGGCCGAGACGAGACCATGTTGATTTCGCTTTAATGAGTGACGTTGCGAGAGGGCATTTAAAGGGGCGTGGAAGGGAGTAGACTACGCTCTGATACACAGAACGTCTAGGGTACGGTAGTCTACGCTAGGCTACGATAGGCTACGCTACGATACGATACCGTCTAGAGTACGCTAGAGAACGCTACACTACTCAAGGCAACGTTAGGCTACGCTTTGATACCCAACACGCCTAGAGTACGGTACGGTACGCTAGACTACACTATGATAAGAACTCCGATGCTATGCGTTAATAGGGCTTCGTGGAGTCTCACATCCGGTATATTCGTTAGAATCCTATCGACACTCCGAGAAACTCTGTAACGTCTATGGCGGTTTAAAGGAACATTGCAGTTCCGGGTGCTATGGTTTCTAATTAAAGCTTAAAACTAGGTCAATTATAAGAATTAAAATCGGAATTCAGTGTTTTAGCTTCAAAATTAAGTAATTCGCTAGATGCCTCCGTTTAAGAGGAAAACACTAAAGTTAGCTACGCCAAGGAATTCCGCGACAATCCGTCTCGCTAGTAAAATATAACGCAAAGTATCAAGATTTAAAGGATAATTGAAAGCAAAAAAACCGGACCAAAAAAGTCAAAACATTGCAAAATCGATAAACCCAGAACTTTTAGAAAAAGTTGAAAGCCGTGGAGTTCGTGTGCCATGGGGGGAGAGCGGTGTCGGGGAGTTGGGACCGCCAGCCCCCCGGTCAGATAAGATAATCGTTGCTCTCGCTCTCTAGCTGTCTCTCTCCCTCTCTCTCTTCTTCTCTCTCTCTCTCTCTTTCACCCTAAGATTCCGGCAAACTCTCACGGCGATAACTAGTCTACCACCCCAGCTTTCGACGAAAACGGACTAGGCGTTTTCGCTTTTTTCCGTACTCTCTATTGAGGCAATCTAGCAAAGATTCTTGCGGAATTTCAAGAATTTAAGAAAAGTGGAAGGTGTTTCATCTCGTAGCCAAGGGGCCAAACTTGGGCCCAGGCTAGGGGGTACGCGAGGACTCTGCGAATTAATTCCCGATGGCCAGGCAGCAGGGGTGGGAGGAGCGAGAGAGTGAGAGAGACAGAGGTGGAGAGAGAGATAGCCAGAAAAAGAGAGCGGAAAAAGTTTCCTTTTGCATTTTTTTGCTGGGCCTCCGGCGTCTCAGGGGGGCCCCCGGTGGGCTGGGCCGTGCCGGGGGAGGCCCTTTCCGGGAAAGGACTCTTTACGGACATACACGTAGCCGAGAGAGAGAGAGAGAGAGAGAGAGAGAGAGAGAGAGAGGGAGAGAGAGGCAGGCAGCCAGACATACTTGACTACAAATTGGACCCCCCAGCTCAGCCACCACCCCAAGGCCAAAAGGGTCGATTTTGCGAGAAGAAGAAGCCGTGCGCAGATTATCCTCATTTGCAGAGAGTCCATCAAAAATTGGAGACGCTGAAGTCTTTCATTAATGCGTTTTAAAGGTATCTCGACGATTTTAGGTATCTGCTATGGTTTCATTAATGCGCTAAATAGATCCTAGAGCTAATTTTTTTCGAGATGGGACCCTAAAAAATCGAGAAAACTCCAATTTTTCGACTTCATTCAGCTCCAAAAAAAAACTTGGTACACATTTTCAGCTGCAGAAACTAGAAAGCGCCACCTTTAAATGAGTGCAAACCACAAAAAATGCGGCTCCGTTTTCTATAACGAGCCCAGGCAGCTGATTTTTGCGGGAGTAGAACCAAAAAAATGCCAAGTTCAGGCCGGTGCGAGGGGTATGGTGTCTGGGTATAAAAATGAGTTAATTAAAGGTTGCTGGGACGGTCTGGCACCAAAATTCGGTGCGAAAATCAGTTACTACGGTCGTTTTAGACGTTTTAAAGGGATAAAGACAGCCCAAAAGAGCTAAAATGTGCTAATTTTTACTTTTAAAGGGACTGCGACACTAAATTTCAACAACACTGGTAGACAATAGTCTTTTAATGGAGAAACCGCCAAGTATCATCTATTTAAGGAGAAAAAGGTGATTTCCCCGAAACTTTTGGCAAAGTAGCTGAGCGGAAACGGCTGGGGCGAAGACTCTCGAAGGGGGGTGACCATGAAAATGGGAAGGTTTCATAGGGAGAGAGAGAGAGAGAGAGAGAGAGAGAGAGAGAGAGCCCAAAAAGGGGAGGCGGAGGAGGGGGGTAAGGGGTCTGAATGGTCTGGCGAAGGAGGGCGAAAAGTGCATTTTGTTGCTATCTCTCTCGCTCTGTCTCTAACCTGCCATGTCTGTCTCTTTCTCTCTCGCTCTCTCCTTTCTATCGTCTCACTCTCGACAGAATCTCGAAATTCGAGAGAGAGCGCGATAGAGATTGAAAGAGAGCGAGAGCAAAAGAGTCCAAATCGAGAATCCGGTTCAGGCTATTGAAATGGAGCGGCCGAGACGGAGGAGCAGGAGGAGGAGGAGCGGCAGATCGGATGGGGGGATAGTCGGGGCGTGAATTTTGCAAAAGTTTCCGAATCGCTACGATCAACGGGTGGACGGGGAGGATTGGTTTTCGATAGATTAAAGGGATTGTGAAGGCTTGGCGGCCGTTCCAAAAATTCTAGTATCAACCGGCCTGAGCCTCGACATTTTAAAGGGATGGTGACACATCAAAATTAGCTAAAGTATTGAGTTTTAAGATTCGTAGGGCGATTTTTTAAAGCGCCGTATTCTAGCTATTGTAGTCCAAAACATCAAAAATGACCAAAAAACGACAGGTTTAAACTACAGTAACCCTTGAATTAAAATTTGCATCTACGTGCTTGGTACAATTTGAGTGAAGCCAACTGATTAGAGGTGCCGGGTGCGGAATTTGAGAAGAAAAGTAGCGGTCGACCTGACGACCGGGTAGATGAGGGACTCTAATTGGGCCCTCCCAGGGCTACGCATTGGCCTATGGACGGACGGACAGACGGACAGACATTCGCAACATACAGACAGCGAGAGAGAGGGGGAGAGGGAGATAGAGAGAGAGGGAGAGAGAGAGAGGGAGAGAGAGAAGCAGACAGATAGACCTGGAGAAGCACTACGGAAATTGGCCCCCTCAACCCGCTGGGGTCTACAATCTGAGCCCCCCAGGCTTATTAAAAGGTGCCCCTTCCGCAACCTCACGGATTAGAGGGGATTTCATCTCTCTCACTCTCTCTCCCTCTCTCACGCACTTCCCCTTTGGTACTTGGTGGCCAGAGTATCGGCCCGGAAGTCCGGGATCTCCGGGACCCCTTCGCTACGAAACTGTACAGCTGACGGTTGGCGGGATTTTGGATTTTGGTACTTTACAGAGCGTCTAGGGGATTTGTGGGTACGTGCTGCGGAGTGTAGTGTACTAAGAAAATCAATGAACTAGAATATGGCCTGAAAAGGCTAAAAACCAAAAAAATCGATATACTGTAGAAACTAAAAAATTATGATTTTGCTATGGTAACAAATTAAGCCGGGCCTTTCCGGCGTTGTATTATGGTGCTATTTTGATGCCAAAATTAGCGCCCACGCCACGAGAAGCCAATTTCGGCCGGCCGGCTGGCCAAACTGGTCTGGAACAGTGTGCACTTTTGTTTACGGTACCCGGGAGCGTGGCGGGACCCCCTAATATGTGACCAAAAACCTGTGAAATTTGCAAAAATGGTCCGGCGGTTGGCTAGCTCTCTCTCTCTCTTTCACTCTCGCTCTCTCTTCCACTCTCTCTTTCTCTCTCTCTCTCGCTGGCTCCCTAATCAGTGTCCCACTGCGGTCAAGGTGGTCCAAAAAAAGCCAGAATTTCGATTAGAACACATTAATGATCTGGGGACAGGGAATGGGGGTCTAGACGAGGAAAAAAATGCAAGGCCACAAAGATCAGAAAATTCACTGAAATCTGGAACGCATCTAGAAAAATATGATTTTGGCAAATTTCCGGAAAACCAAGCTGTCACTCTCCCTTTAAATCATCTTAAGAGCCAGGCAAATCCCCGAATTTTGACGAAATTCTAATAAAATCGAGCTGTCACACTCCCTTTAAAGGTGCCACAAGCCCTGAAAATCCAAATTTTTATAGATTTTCGGCATGAACAATCCTTTAAATGATTTGCCATCAAATTGACACTCAAAAATTACAAAATTGAGCACTAACCACTTCGACTACACTGCTCAACCCGACAAAAACCCCCGTATTGACGATACATCGGTTACGGTACCGCCCAGTTTTTGCCGCCATCGAATTGCCAAATTTCCGGTCCCAAGTTGCCATTTTGGCGGGCTAAAAACGGTGCATGAGGCTACGCGTACGTGTGGCACCTATGGACGGAAATTGGGAAAGGAGTACTGTAGAGGCGATTTTCGGTGTCAAAGCACAGACGGCGCATTAATGAAAGAAGGTCTGGGAAGCAGGGGAATCCGACCCCGGGAAAAGTTTAATTTAACCCGGCTGCCGGCCCATTGAAGCCTAGCCAGCCGTTTTTGAAAAATATTTGCTCGCCGTGCTGTTTTGGGGCGCTTCAATGGAAGTTGCAAGCTAAAATTGGACGCGTCAATAGGTGCACTATGTAGTCGTGCACTGGAGTGGGTCAGAAATTGCGGAATTTCGGGATTTAGGGGGAGAAAAATGATGATATTAGACGTCGATAGGAACACTACGTAACCGTACTCTATACGAAACAAAATAAAGCCAAAAATTTTGAATTTAAAGCTAAGGAATCGATAGAATAGGTCTACTACGTAGCCGAGCTCTCGACTTGTAAAATGCCTAAAAAAAAAATTAAAATAACAAAAAAAATTTTAGCGTCTATAGACTACACGTAGTCTACACCCAATTTTCAATAATTCGCAAAAAGTAAATTCCGGTCTCGGTGGAACGAAAATCTCTTGACGTGCGAAATGAGGCGGCTGGACTTTAGGGGGCGGCGCGGCTAATCCGCTTCCGGGGATGCCTCTGGGGGTGGATTACGGTAGCTGGGGTGTCGGATAGAAGGGAGAGCCGGTTGCCCTTTTGGATCAGTTATAAAAAACGGGGATAAAAGTTTAAAATCTTCGGTTAGTCGGGTTTTAAAGGTACTTGGAAGGCAGGCGGACACCTAAAAATCCCTAAAAAGAAAAATAGTAAAATATTCCCCAGACAAGGAAGGGGTGATACCAAATCTGCGAGCCCCAACCTGCGCATGAATTCAGCCCGAAACCCGAGCCGTGTATTTTGCTCTCGCTCCCCCAACCAAGCTTTCCCAAGCCCAAAAAAGCCCCAGAAATCCAAGCCCTAGCTTCAAAATCTACCGGGGCACAAAATAAAAAACAAATCCTAGTCTTTTTTCAGGGTTCTGGCGCGGGTTTGGAGGTATTTGGCGCGATGCCAAGTGATTTCGGGAGAGCCAGAAATAGGGCAAAACACAGAGGGGATGGGATTCCCGGGGTGTTACAGCCGTTTATCGTGCACTGTTCGTGCAGACGCGCCTAGTCGCTTTGAGGTTTTTTTGACGGATTATTGATGATTTTCGTAAAAAACTAAAAAATCGGGGTAATACCACGCTTTAAAGGAACTATCCAGTGAGGAAAGTTTGAATTTTAGACATTAACAGCTTCTAGAAAACTTCCCGGATTAACCTAGTTTAAAATTGATCAAAAACTTGCTTAAAAATTATCCCAACTTGGTGTATTGGTAGTGTGTTAAGGTACCAGGCAAGCTACTCGGGTTCAATCCCGGCCAATGCCAACTTTTTGCTTTTTGCTGAAAGTAATGCGTTACGTTACCTTAAGTGAACAGATACCTTAGAACCTAACAAATAAGAAAAATAACCCCTAAACTACGATGGTGTAGTGGTAGTATTCTAGGGTATTAGGCGAACGATGCGAGTTCGATCCCGGCGAGTGCCGAATTTTTGCTTTTTTGCACAGGGCCTAGAATTACGATATCTTACCTAAATAAAAGACTGTAAAAGCTGAAAATTACTTATAAACAGCCGTTCATCCAAAAAACGCCCAAAAAACGGGGCATCAGGGGGACGGGTCGAGGCGGTGTGCTGTGGTGGTGGAAGGAGGGGAGACGGGCCCTTCGAGAAGTGCAGGGAATCAATGAGTGTGGAGGGCAAAGCGAGAGAGAGAGAGAGGAGAGAGAGAGAGAGAGATGGGCCCCCTCTTTTCGCGAAACACCCCCAAAGGGCCAACCGGGGGAAAAAACGGCTGCTGCGCTTTGGGACGCACTTTTCGAAGCGACGCCCCGGGACCCAATATCCACACACCAAACTAGCTTTTTTCATGGGGTTTCGGGGTTTCTCTAACAGTCGTTATCTCTAGTTTTCGGTCTGTCTTCTCTCTCGCTCGCTCTCTCTGTCGCTCTCTCTCAGTCTCTCTCTATCTCTCGCTCTCTCTCTCTCTCGGTCTTTCTAAGCCGGAAATTAGAAATGGGAAACCCTTTTCTGTCTGACTTCCGAAGTTTAGTACGATTTTCTCTTCCGTAACTTCCCATTTTTCTTAAGTCATTTTAAGCTTTTTGTTTTTTTTTAAGATAATTACGGTATTTTTATGACTCTTATGCCCCATTTTGACCGTTGCTCGAGCCCCAAACCCCGAAGAAATCCCCTAAAACACGAACCTGCCCGACTGGGAGCGAACCACGAGAAGATTTGGGTTGTACACGTTGTGCTTGTTGAAGCGGCGGGCAAACTGTATTTGGTATAGTTGCGACTCTTATCGGTTGGGCGATACCTGCGAGGTACCGCCGAACGAGACGGAGCGGCGGTCATGGGTGGGCTGGTTGAAGAAGTCGTCCTCGCTGTTGTTCGAGTCTTAAAAAGACGGGATGGACGCAAAACGCGAAAATACTCGATAGTACGCAAGTGTACAAACCGCTTACGTACAGTACGATTAAATACGCCCGACTACGCAACTTACCAAACGACTCATGCTGCTGTTGCTGTGCGAGTGTGTCGCAGCGTCTCCTATCTGGTTGGCCTCTGTTGTCTAGGTACGGTAGCCGAGCGTCTGGCATTGCGTCTGGCATCGGAGCATCCCATGTGAAGTGCTCTGGGTTGCTCATCACTAAAAAGAGAGTAAATTAAGTCGGTTTGAAGGTATCGCGACACTAGAGGAACGCTGAAGTCTAAGCCTGCTCAAGCATAGTCAGCCGAGCTTGCCAGCCAAGCCAGCCAAGCCTAACAGGCAAAAAACCTTAACCCACTTCCAGTCCTTGGAAGTCCACGGAGATCACCAATTTTCACTGGTTCCAACGGCTGAAGCTCGGGGCTGCTGGGATTCTGAAATTAAATTATTTCAACGCAACCGCAACACTTTCACGACGTTTTTCAAAACTAAAACGTACCGGATACGCAAGGAACGGGGCGTTATTCTGCATGGTCTGCGGTGAAGAGACGAACGGATCGTCGATGTTGTTGAATTCTTGGAAGAGCTCGTCGAAGGGGTCCTTTTCCTGAAAGTGCACGTCAAGATGCACAGTGCCGGAAAGTGCCCAAAATTCACATGTATAAAAAGCTATTAAAACTATTAAAAACGTGCAAAGCGACATGAGGGAATATGAGGGTAGCTAGGGCGGTCTAGCAGAAATTATTCGGGAAATCTATTGTAAATAGGGTTTTGGGAATGACATGCTAGCAGAGATTCTTTAGGAACGGCAGCTAGCAGAGGTAATCGGGGAAATCTATAAATTAATAGGATTTTGAGCCGGCATGCTAGCCGTGGTTCTTGAGGAAAGGGTAGGCAGCGGAGCACCCTGAGGATTTCTTCACCGCTTTTTAAGAACATGGGATGCTAGCAAAGATTTTTGAGGAAGATCACCCCGGTTCAGCGCTTTTAGGATGGGCAAAGGAAACTAGCAGAGATTATTTAGGATTTTCATAGCATGCAATTCTAGATGAAGCCATCACCAGTGCAGCAGCCACGATAAAAATGTGAAACTACATGTCTAGGCTTCATTCAAAGCGAGGGAGCGAGAGAAAGAGAGATATAGAAAGAGCGAGAGCGAGAGAGAGAGCGAGAGAGTGAGAGCGAGCGAGAGAGAGAGAGAGAGCAGCCATCCACCAAAAGGCGAGGTGAGCCATTCTGAAGGCTGGGGCCCGGGGGCAGCCCTACCTCCTTGATGGCTCCGCTGCTCCAAAGGATCGAAGAGTCTTCGCTTCTGATCATTTCTGCGTCTGTGTGTAGTTTGGATGTGGAATATCTGGAAGGAAAATCGATAATCAGAAGTCATACGATGCGGAAAAGAATTTCCGAAAACACCGATCGATTTCTATCGAAAAGATATTTAGAAACTTTAAAACTACACTTCAAAACGTAAAGCGTTTCAGGCTACAGTATCTGGAACGTATTTCAGCATCCAAGAAAGCAAATGTGTGAGAAATCCAACCCGACAAGAAGCGAGGAATATCAATTCAGATGGCATCGAATTCCAATCGCGGCTCCGCCCCTTCTTCTTTTTTGCCCTCCCCTGTCCCCTTTTTTGTATTTCGAAATCAACAGAAAGTGCAGAAAGTGCGAAATGAGCTGGCGGAAAGGAAGGAAATGGACTGGCTGGTCAACATTTATAGCGTCTCGGGGCCGGGTCGAATAAAAATTCCGCAGAAAGGGCATCGTTTAGAAAAAAACAAGTGACCTTCCGGAAATGGTTGTCATTTTTGGTCTATTTTCGCATGGTTAGAGAGATAAAATCTAGATAAGTAATTTAAAATAGGAATGGAGATTAAAGAGAAGACGGTTGAAATGCGGAACTGCTTGAACTCGTCGGAAAAATGTTCAAATCGCCGAAACTCTAACGAAAAGGTGGTTTTCATAAGCTGTCAAACGGCCATAGGCGTATATCGGAAAAATGAAGGGAAAAGGCGTAGTAAATTGAGATTGTTGCGGTTGAACTCCTCGAAAACGTGGCAATATCGCCGAAGAATCAGCGAAGAGACTTTCTTAAGCTTTAAATGGAAATTTTTAGGATTAGAAAATCCAGGCAAAAAAGATTTGATGGTTTTAGACATTCAAATGAGTCGTTAATTCAGGTCAAATCTTTATCTAAAAATTTTCTTAATTTAGATGCGTCAATTCCGGGTCCAACTCCAAGCTCTATAAGTGACCTACGGCTTATCAGACTTCCCCTAGCTGGTAACGCCCAATTTTTAACGCCCAGAAACTGCTGACTCATCCCGATTTTTCTATAGCGGGGTTTTTTAAAAATTTCAGCCGAAAAAATGGAGCCACCAATTTTTAATAATAGCCCTTTCCCCTGTTTCCTCATCAAAAATCGCGTGCGCGTGGCATTGGAGCAAATCGGTGGCAAGGAAGGGGGAAGGGGGAAAACTGGTGCAAACAGGTTCCCTTATCACAAAGTTCTGCAGTTTTTGTTGGATGAACGCAGTGCAAAAGGAGGTGTCAATCGGAAAGCGGCCATGGGGGAGGCTACGTTACAATACAATCTACACCGTGGAGGTGAGACTTAAAGTTTTTAACGTAACCTTAAAACGAAAATGAGAATTTTTGGAAAGCTCTTTTGGGAGGAGCTTCTGAAATCTGCATATTTTGCCGACCCATTGACTTTAACTTTAGACTTCCCGGCGTTAAAATTTTGTGCTGAGAATAAATGGCGTAATCGGATAGCGGGCAAATATCCGAGACACTATGAGAGAGAGAGGGAGAGAGAGGGGAGAGAGAAAAAGAGAGAGAGAGAGCGCGTGAGTGAGAAAACGAAAGGAACCGAAATAGAAAAAGTTTCCATCTGCTAAAAAAAAGCTAAAACCACGAAGAAAAAAATCGAAAAAAACTGGGGCGAAAAACAACGACCAAATGACATCCAGATGTCGGCAAAAATTTCTAGAAAAAATACTATAGTTCGAAAAACCCAGAAAAGCAATGCAAATCGAAACAAAAAAAAACGGAAAAATCGATGTTGTAAAGGCAGACTGGGGACTGCTTGGGCTAGAGTGTAGGCCAAACGCAGAGAACGGGTTACGGTGGCGGGTCAGGATATAGGAAACCTAGAAGAAAAACTTAAACCGATAAAATAGGTCGGCTAGGCAAAGTGCCAAAAAAGTGGGGTGCCCTTCACGATCGGGTTGGTCGGGCCTGCAGACGCGACACAAACAACTGAACCCGCGGCTTGGACTCACGTCGGGGTAGAGAGGGGTGAGAGAGAGAGAGGGAGAGAGAGGGAGTGAGAGGGAGAAAGAGATAGAGACCCAGAGAAAGGGAGCGATTCCGGGGCCTCAGCGCTGAATTCCCCGCCCGACCCCCCGACATGTAAACAGGGTTGCTCGGCCGGGCGGAGGTTAGAGGGAGAAGAGAGATAGGGGGAATGGAGAGGGCCCAGCACTTGCACTTTCAGCCGGAATCACGGGGCGGAGGGGGGCAGGGCCAGAATATAGGAGACCAAGAAACTGCCAAGAGATGGAGAAGAAGAGGGTGAAGAGGCTCGCTGACGTTTCCTGCAGCTGATGAGCGGGGAATGGGTTTAAAGGGATGGAGACATAATGGAACGGGCTTAAAAAGGCCGGGAAATATAGTGCAGATCATAAAAGCCCTCCCTTTCCAAAAGACAGTTCATTTTTTAATTGTTTTTGGTTCCTAAGCGCAAAAACTGAGGATAAAATTCGCTGGAAACCAGCCGAGAAATTGCGGAAAGGGGGATTAGTTTAAAGGGATGTCGACACTTGGAGATAAGGTCAGGTCGCTGGGCAAGCTATCAGAACAACTAGAAAAAACTCTTCGAGGAATCGGATCAAGCATTTTAAAGGGATGGTGACAGCAGAAAAAAAATCGGAATCCAGTAGCAGCGACAACACTTTTTAGTTTGAAATAAACGGTGCTAGCGCAAAGTTTAAATCCTAAAGCGAACTAGCCAACACCCTTTGGGATCGGAAGCAAACAACTACTTTAAAGGGTCTGTGACAGATAACAGAAATTTTTAAACGGCCCCACTGGACCCCTAAAAGTTGCGCTTTTCGGAGCGCTGTGGCGGCAGGGGTTTCCCCGGGACATTAAACCAAAAATCTGGCCCGGCGCGACTATTTGCGAAGATGAGGAATAGGGGGCGGAGGTGGCCAAATATTGAACTGTTGCCGCGCCGCGCCAACAGGCCCAAAAAAGGATTGAAAACGTGATGCTCATCCCCTGGTCATCTACAGAACAGAGATATCTGAAGCTCTTCTAGCTCTCTCTCTCTCTCCCTTTCTCTTGCTCTTTCTCGCTGTCTTTCTCCCTTACTCTCTCGCTCTCGCTTCTTGGCGTCATGCCAATGAATATGCTACGAAAAACGCATCCTCAAGGGCAACCCCTCCGATAATCCGTCATGAGGCCCAGAAGGGAATAGGGCGCCCAAAAAACGTCTGGCTTTTTGCCAGCGGGTTCCACCACGGGGTTGGGAAATGGTGGCGGCAAGGGGATGTAAATTAGGGGGCTGAAAAAGAGGTGGGGAAACGACCCTGGGCAGCTGGTCAGGAAATATGGCGCGGCCCAGGGTCTGGGGCTACGGTAGCTGGTCCTGGGATTGGAACCTAAAAAAGTTTGACCTCGTTTTTGGGGCGTTTTAAAGGGATCGAGAAGGCTACGGTAGGCTAGCGACTACAGTAGTATTGACAAAAGTTGTGGGTAATACTCAAGCAGAGTAATGAAACGGAATTTCACGCTTGGCGATAGTGTAACGAGTAGCGATAAGGCATTTCTTAAATGAGGTATTTTTAAAGCGTTTGGGACGGAAAATTCCACGAAAAATGGAGATTTTGAAAAATCGGAATTCAGTGTCTGGATAGAGTAGTGAGCGGAATTTTTTCCAGAGAAGAGAGAGAGAGAGAGAGAGAGAGAGAGCGAGCGAGACAGAGAGGGATTTAATGCTTTTCCCTACCCTTTAAATAGCCCAACCATCGAAATTCCGGAACGCTACTCCGTACCAGCCACAGAGTTTCAATAATCCACCCCCAGCCCCCCGGAAGCTTCAATGGCTAGCCCGAGCTGATCGGCAAGTTCAATATTCCATGTAGTAGCCAGCCACGAATAGAGTAGTGGATCGGAAATCAGTGCCCAAACGGTGAATTTCCCTCGATTTCCCAAGGGGCACGTTTTAGCAGATCAAAAAAGGCGCGATTTAGGTTTTCGCGAAGTGCCCGGAAATTGGCATGTGTAGCCGAGAGGTGTTCACGAAAACAATCGTGCGAATGGTGTACGGAATTTTGGACGAAAAATTTTGGCATTGTTGCAGAGTTTTTGAAGGATTGGGGTAGGCTAGAGTGTTGTAATTTTTTGCGATTTGCGGAATTAGCGAGGCAAACCCGTAGGCAAGCTAGCAGAGGCCATTTGCGAAACCGATAAAAAGTGCCTAGGCAAGCTAACAGAGGTTCCTTGAGGAAGAAACGAGGGCGAGATATCGGGCAGGCTAGCAGAAAAAAATTGAGAAAAGCGCCAGAGGCCTACGAAAGCTGGCAGGGCAATTTTAGGAAGAAACAAGCTTTGAAAACTCGGTAAACTAGCAGAGAAAATTTGAGAAGAGCTCCAGAGGCCAGGGTAGGTTAAGGCCAAGAACTCGGCAAACTAGCAGAAATGCTTTGGGGAAGGAGCCCCGGGTGCTCGGGCGCTTTGCGAAAAAAATTCCGGATCAACCCGGAATCCAAAGATCATCGCTATACTACGTGACTTGCCCGATCTAGCTAGCTCCCCATCGGGCTCCCCTATTTCTGTATGAATCAGGGGGTAGCGCTCCGTTTTTGCCCTTTGACGGACGGTCAGCGTCCCCGCGAATCACGGCCGAATGGGCGGCCGAATGAAAGCAATTCGAGTCGGGGCTCGGGAAAGGTCAGAATATAGGGCTTTGTCGGGTTTTCTAGGCCGCGGTATCGATGTTATAGCTTTTAAAGGAATAATCGACCACATGAAAATTTAGAATAATCTACCACATTTAAAGCTGTCTTCTAAAAGTCTAAGGGCTAGTTTTTGCCATCTGGGTCTCTGTAAAGTTATAGGGAAGAGCAAATCCATATTAAGCTGAGCCGGAGCATGATCTTGAACCCGAAAATCCATATCCCACAAAGTCCAGCGGATGCAAAAGTGCGGGCTCAGGGGGAGTTCGACTCCACTGGGGGGAAGGGCGGGCGCACGTCCCGGGATTTTCGGGGTCAAAACGAAAAAACAGGCCAAAGCGCGTGAGAGAGAGAGAGAGAGCGTGCGAGAGAGGGAGATTGGGCTTACCAAAAAACCGGCGGATCGTTTCAACCGCCCGGGTGGAGAAGCCGATGGGTCAAGGACGGGTCTGCGGGGGGATTGAAAAACACGTAGCCGACATATAGAAACATTAGCCTCGGTCTGAGGGAAGGGACGGAGGTGATGTCATTTGGAATGGATCGTAGTGTACGGTATGGATAGCTCTCCTTCCCCAAAGGTCTCTGCTAGTCTGAAGGGACTGGTTGAAGCGGAAGAAAATATCATTTGCAGAAATGTTTTCATTCTTTTTCATTTCATTTGATCTCCTTTCTCAAGAGACTTCCTAAATAATCTCTGCTAGCTTGCCCTCCCGTTCTATACCGAAAATGGTTTAGGTATTCCCCGAGACTCTCTGTCTAACTATCGGTCTCTCTCTTTCTTTCTCGCTCTCTCACAGTTTCCTAAATAGTCCCTGCCAGCCTGCCATGTGATCCCAGTCTCGAAACCTGGATTTCAGTGTCGATAGGACCATCCCGTCCACCCACCCCCACGATTTATTGAAGTTTAGGCTGAAGGGTTGATGATTCACTCAAGATTCCGAAACCATCCGCTAGATCTCGGTCGAAAAGTGACCGGAAATGTTGTTCGCTGTGGGACCCATCGAGGCCTTGAAATACCGTTTGAATTGGGAAGGAGTTCTTGGATGGGGCCATTTTTAGGTTTGGAAACACTTGGCAGCAGAACGACGAGAGAGCGAGACAGAGAGAGAGAGAGAGAGAGAGAGAGAGAGAGAGAGAGAGACGGTCCAGCCAGAGCGGAAATTGTGACGAAAACAAGTCTGGCGAGTCCAAGGTTTGGAGGGGAGATTCCGGGAAAGTGCAAAGTTGTTTTTATGGTCTGGGACTCTGTTTCGCTCTAATTCTCTCGTTCTCCACGCTCTCTAAAGCCTCATAAATTCCGGGACCAAACTAATTACACCCCTGGAAATACACGCGACGGGCTAGAAATGGAGCCATGTACGTTGGGCGTTAATCGGTGCCTCAAAATCCGGGAAAATTATCGTAGGACGCGTAGTCAAAAGTACAGTAGTATAAATTATTTTTAATGCAATTTTTCGATACCTATCAATGTCTAAAGGGAGCGAGACAGCTAGAAAAAGCTAAAAAAGTACATTTCTGAGATTTCTCGCGCTTTTGAAAGTAAGTTACGCCTTCAGATACCGGTAAAATCATATGGTAGCGTATTGTAGCGTACTAGATTACAATCAATAAACATTTTAATAGCAAAAATATAAAAAAGAGGACTATAAGGCAGTAAAAATCGTCCAGAATAAAACCCATAGTTTCCCTCTATATAACGGCAACCTCAAAAAATTTCGCTAAAAACGTGCAGATCACCCGATTCACATCTCCATTGTGAAATCGTGGCTCTCGTTTTTTCAAGAAACGCTAAAAGGTGCCCTCTATTGGGTCAGAGATCCGTTGCACTACGCTCCGTTCCGCGGAGTATTTCGTAATCCACCGGGCCTGGCTGACCCCCAGCTGACCCAACGGAAAAGCGAAAAGCGGTTAGGGGGTTTCAGAAAGATTTAGAAATCGTGGAAAGCATAGGAAATACTAAAAATAGACAGTTAAAACTATTTAGGCGTTTTTAACGAAATTACCTTGGAAAAAGAAGGTTCTAAATAGAAAAATAGTAGTTTAACCGCGCGCCGCAATTCTGACATAAGTAGCATAAAATTAAATTTTAAAAGCTGTAAAGATTCGTTTAAGTTAAATATGTGAGATCAAATTTAATCGTCTTCATTACTCGGTTTAAATCTAAAAAATTGAATCTTCTAGATAAAAATAGCCTATTTATGAACGTCGACGAACAAAATGTTTATTTTCATTCCCAAAAACGGTACTTTTTCACTATCGGGGAGGGTCCAATTTATATTCACACAAACGGTTTCTTTAGTAGTTAATTTTCTATCGAAATAGAGGATTTGTTTCCACACCGTTTTTAGTTAGTACGGTGCGCTTACAATTGACAATTTTTTAGAAAAAAATGCAAGTCGAAAAATTGGATCTTTAAAGCCAAAATTAGAATTTTGCCAAAAAACACTCAAAAAACCGTTTCCGGGACGAAAATTCCGGGCTTTTATGCTTTTCCCGGATTCTCCAAACCTCTGGGAACCTCGTAGCCAAAAAAACCGCGCCCAAAAAGTGGCTGTCCAGCAAGTAAAGTACAAAAAAACAAGTGCAGGGTTGGCAATGGCGGGGTATTGGAAGGGAAGGGGGGAAGGGCTCGTGTATATTCAGGGGAAAGGATGGCCGACTGGGCCAGTGGCCACAATTGGAGGGAGGGAGCATGAGAAAAGAGGAGGACCTAGGCGGCAGACTCTAAAAAGGACCCTGAAACGTTGGCTGGGGGAGGGGAGAATTGGAAAAATGCACGCAATACGAGGAGGGCAGGGAGAAGCCCTTTTTCAACGGGAGTTTTTGCTAGGTCTGTCTCTCTTTCTCTCTCTCTCTCGCCTTAGACTTCTTAATTAGCCTCCTAGGCTTTCCAGGATCTCATTTAAAGGGGCAGCTTATTAGTCCGTGTGGACCCGCTAGTTTGGAATTGAAAATTAGCACGAAGAAAACCAGAAAAACCATATTTTTGGTTAGGGAAAGCTAACAGAGATCGTTTGAAAATCGAATTTTTAGTTAATAGAACGCTTAGCAGAGATTCCGTGGGAATTTTTGCGCTTTGAATTTGCATCTGGAAGATTTACAAAAGAGACAAGCTAGCAGCGATTCTTGGAGAACCCCCGGTTTCTAGATCCCTTAAAAGCAATAGCTCTGAAATAGCTCTTGGAACCCTCATTTTAGCCTCATTTTCGGAGCGAGCTTTTGCAAAACAACAACAACGTTTATATTGCCTCCACTGGCTCCTTAAGCCTCGCCTTGAATCCATTAAAAAAAAATGCAAATTTCTGCCTTCAACTCGTCTTTAAAACCACGTACAAATTTTTGGATATAAAAGAAGATTGTTCAATATTTTTTAAGGGATCCATACGCCCAAAATTTTCATGAGAAACCCCTTGATAATCTCAGAATTCGGCCCTCGGCAACTTCAATAATCCCCCCAGAGAGTGCATCAGATGCAATCAGAACCAAATTCTAGACGCCGCGTCAAAAAACAGTACATTTCGGTGAAAGCGGCGCGCCTCCAGGACCCAGACCATTCCAGTCGACAATTCTTGACACAAACATCCCGATAAACGAGGGATAGTTGGCAGAGAGAGATGGACGAGAGAGAGAGAGCGAGAGAGGGAGAGAGAGGCGGGCGGTTTTGCTCTTGCTCGCCGGACCGAAAATTGAGATAACGTCAATGTGGGGGGATGGGTTCGGAAATCGAGGGAGTACGGGGAGATCCTATGGACAGATCAGCGGCGCAAAAGTGTTATTTTCAGTTTCCCGATCAGAATTGATAGATCAAAAATGGAGGAAATGGGTGGAAGTAGGCTTAAGCTTAAGCTCAGGATGAGGGTGAGGATCAGGCTCAGGCCCAAGCTCAGCGCAGGCTCAAGATCAGCTCAGGCTCAAGCTCAGGAGTATGCTTAACTTAAGCAAAAAATCCAAGGAAGCAAAGAAAACCGGGAATTCTGGTGTACAAAGGAATCCACCGGACTCTCAAGTCCCCGATTTGTAATCAAGCAGACAAAGACAGGATTTGGGACCTCATTTAGATGCCCTGGGGAGGGGCATAAGATTTGATGTATCCCTTCCCCGGCTAATAAGTTCCGAAATGTCACTAATCCCGGTGTACGGTGGGTGGGGCAAGGGCTCCACCTGGCACGAGGGCAGGCAGTCATCAGCCCTTTCTCAGCTGATCAGAATTCGCTTGGCCGCTTTCCAAGGCGCAGGTGAGATCGTTTTCACCTTCGAAAAAGTTTATGGTAGCCGTTAATAGGCGGATTTTAAGTTTCAAGGTTCGGAAAATATGTAAAACTTAGGTGGTTAAATGGTAAAGTTCTGGCCTTCCAAGCTGAAGACCCTGGTTCAATTCCCGCGGTTGCAGAACTTTTTGCTTTTGGAAAAACATGAAAAATCTGTTTTTAAAGAGGCTTTCTAGGCATCACTACGCCGTATATTTTTCCGCATACGCCACAAGCGACGCATGCTCACCCTTCTATTGCGTAATCGATTACGACGTCTTTTCAGCGACCAAGCGACGCGCGTTGCGTGTCGCGTTGTAGCTAGCTTACGACCAAAACTTTACTACCCCTGTAGACGCTTTTCATAAGTTAGTTTTAAATGTAGATTTTTCAAACCCGTGAGGACGTCAAAATTTTTGCCTTCAATGGCCCTTTAAAACCCTCTATCTATTTTGAGAACCGCATGTCCTCTCCGAAACCTTATCAATTCCCCCCTCAGAATTGCCGGCTTTTGAGTCACCGTTTTGAATGGAAATGGCCGCTAAAATGGCTATTTTGAGTGGCAGAACGCGGCTATAGGAGTGTTTTGTCTATGGGGAAATCGAGAAATGGAGGCTAAAAGATATTGGATTCTAGCAGAGAGGGCAGAAGGGCAAGTTAGCAAAGTTACATCCGAAACTAGCTGAAGGCAGGTGAGCAGTGATTCTTTGGGAATAATTTGTCATTGATGCTTTGGAAGACCAAAAGAAACCCCGTAGCATTAAACGATCCGGCAAGCCACTTCTTAAAATTTTTTTGGCGACGGTTCACTAAAGATTTTTTCGAACCACAACACGCATCGCCACGCCGCTGCATCTGCCCATAATAAAGATAGCTTAATCGATTACGCAATGTAAGGGCTGGCGTGTTGAGTTGCGGGTCATGAAACTTGCCAAAACTATGGGAAAACAGAGCCAAAAAAATCGATAGCGGGCCTTTCGAGGCCCTTTAATGGCCTGGTGTTTTTGAACGTTAGGGGCGAGCTAGCAGAGATCATTTGGGAATCGCTACACATAATTTAAAGGGACAAGGAAGACCAAAAACCATCTGGGCTGAAAGACAGCTGGAAAACCGAGAAGATGGCGCCAAAAATCCCAAACCAATTCCCCGGCCATTGAAAATCAATCAAAAATCCGAGCGGCTGAGATCTGGGGGAGGAGCCGTTTTAGGAAATGAGAGCCCCGCGACACCTCGACGGGTGTTGAAAGGAAAGTTCCGCCGCCCTGCTGGAACTCTGGCGTCATTGGGGAAAAATCGTACTTACGGCATTTGAGGCGATTTTTAAGCAAATTACGCGATTTACTCGCCGTTATCGACAAAAATTGCTTTAAAGAAATTGAAAAGTCAAAACCAGCCCGACGTATGGCTTCGTGGCAGTCACCCAAAAAACTGGCGTAGCTTGTTGTTTTTTGAGCCCTAGACCGAGTTCTCCACCCTCTCCCTCCCCGACCTCCAAAAACGGAAGCAAATGCGTGAAAGTGAGAGAGAGAGAGAGAGAGAGAGAGAGAGAGAGAGAGAGGCAGAGAGGCAAAAGCTGACAAAGGGCATAGACAGTGCCGCATGCCCTCGGCTCGACCCGGCCGATCAATCGGGGCAGCCAGTGGCGTTGCATAATACTTTTTCCAAAACGAGAGCATTTTTTGGGCCGTCTGGGGACGAGGTTATTTAGGAATTCAATAGAAGGGCAACGCATAGATTTTTGCAAATATTGCATAGAATTGCATGTGATTCGATGGAAAATGGGGTTAGTACTTTTTTAAAGGGACGGGGAAGACTGGCGAGGCTCAAAAAGAGTCAAAATAAGGGGGAAACAGGATGAGAGAGACGGCGAGAGAGTCACAAACGATTAGTGAGACAGAGAGGGAAAGAGGAGAGAGACAGAGAGAGAGAGAGAGAGAGAGAGAGAGACGCAGAGAGACAGAATGTAAATCTCGATTTTCAAGGCTTCACTACACTTCTAACCTCCAGAACATTCCCCCTCCCCAATCTAGAAGCCGGACATCCGCAAAAACCTAATTACCCAGCACACGTTGTCAAAAAAGGCTTCCCCCGTCTGATCCGCGAGTTCAAATTGTCCCTGCATTTTTCTGCAACATCCCGGACCGGATTATGGCCGCAATTTTCCGGGAAACTCCCCCGGACACACTGCTAAATCTCGGGTTTATTCGGCTCATCCTTGATGCCGGATTTGTTTGAAGAAAAGGCAGGGGCCCAATTTTAAAGGAACGTTGAAGTCAAGGGCAGACCGCGGAATTACACATGGTAAGCGTTTGGTTTTTAAAGGAAGGGTGAACGGTCGTTTTCAATTTTTTCTCTGCCACTAGAAGTGCCTTTCAGATTTTTCTGGATGAACAGACTATGGGGAATTAAATGCCGTAATTCGTTGCGTTTTAAAGGTTTTTGGGCTTTTTAAAGCCAATTCCGGTTTTTACAACCTTGGAATTAGGCAAGGCATAAATTTTTTCATTACGGTCTTTATTGGCCATTTAATTTGCCATTTTCCACGCCGGAATTGGAGCTTTCTTATTGCGCTGTTTATCCCGTTTTTTTTTTTAATTTTGGTTAAAAAACCGGGAAAAGGGTCAATTTCGTCGACACATAAATACACCTATTTTTCTGGCATTATAGGCCCCTCAAATCAGACCATCTGCACTGGACGCGAAAAGGGACCCTGGCGTCGACACATAAATCACAGTAAAAAAACAGCAAAGGACAGCCGATATCTCGCGTTCAAATCTGCGGAATTCTGCCCCTGCCCTCCCATCGTTATTCATCGTTTTTGAGCGCGAAAAAAAATGCAAAAATATAGCGCGGGGCGATACGTGAGATTGCGCCTCGATTTTGTGCGATTTTTGATCGGGGGATTTTTCTAAAATTGGAATGGTTTTAAAAATCGAAAATCACTAAATAAGGGGAACTAACTAAAATTAGCATACGCTTGATTCAGTTTTCGAAAAAAATACGCTTATAAGACCTTTTTTAAGTGAGTTTTTCCACTTATAGCGAGCCTAAGAGCTTAGAAAAGTACTCAAAATAACATATTATTTATTTAAAATGTAAAGCAGGGAAAAAAATTAAAATTAAAGCGCTCAAAAGTCCATCTCCACGATGCTCGATCCCCGGATGTCCATCAGCCGTGAATTGTACCCCTGTCGTCATTAGTGTGCAAACATTACACACAGCAGCACTATCAGCCAATCTCTCTCTGTCTCTCCTCTCTCCCTCCCCTCTCTCTCTCTCTCTCTCTCTCTCTCTCGTCTGGACTTCGCATCGAAACGCTGTGGGGGAAAGCGCAAGAGACGGACAGCAGCCACCCCCTTATGTCAGAGATCGGCTGTCTGTCTGTTTGTCTGTGCTCTCGCTCCCTTCCCACTCTCTCGCCTTTCCCAGCCAAACTCTAGTCTCATTTCTCTGGCCTCTCCAGTTCCCGTGCGATATCTAGCCTTGCTGTCTGGGCATAAAAAGGGTAGATAACGGGGCGAACAAAGGGTATAGGAAATTAAACTGGATTGGTTTAGAAGCTAGCGGTGATTTTTTGGGAATCGGGTTAAACGGGGCCTGTAAATTTTGCAGACGATAGATCGATAGCGATCTGCAATTGCTCAAAAAGTCGAGAAAACCCTGCCTCTAAGGAAGTATAACAGGATCGACCAACAGATATATTGTGCTGTAGCCGATAAAGCTTCAAATCGCTTAAAAAACCTTTAGGTATCTTTAAAGGGAGCGTGACACCTATATTTGGATTTCTCGCCATGAAACTTAAAGGTTTATCGTTGTTTCGTGATGTCTTGACGCCTTTAAAAGTATAGCACTGGGGCTTTAAAGGGAGGGGCACAGCTAGGTTGCTGCTCTCGCTCTCTCGTGCTCCCTCTATTTCACGCTCGCACTTTCTCTCTGTCTATCTATCTCACGTTTTTACACACGATTTTCGTAAGTCTAAGCCTGATCCTAAGCTTGAACCTAAGCACAGGACACAGGCACCATAAAGCTAAGCCTAAGCCTCACCCCAGCCTCAGCCTAAGCCAATCCAGCTCCTAAGCCTAAGCCTAAGTCAAAACTTAGGCCTAGCCTAACCTCCTTCGCATTGATCTCAAAACCACATGTTTGCGCCACAGATCGGCCTCCCCTGGTGTGTGTATGTGGCGTGGGGAGTTTCCCGCTCTTGTCGCAGTAGACAAGGTCGATTTCCGTAGCAGTCCGATGGACGGACAGACAGACAGACAGACAGACAGACTAGAGGGCAAGCAGACAGACAGATAGGGGGCTCTTCCACCCTCTCCCCGACGTTGTTTACGCCAAATCGAACTGGGGGCCCCGGCTACTGCCTCACCCCACGTTTTTTTGGCGGTGTGCTGCAACAGCTCACCCTCCCCTCCCCCCGTTTGCCCTCAATGTGCGTAGATTGGCCAACCGGGGACCAGTGGGGTTAAAGGGATGGGAAAGGTAGGGTAGCAGTGGCGCACTGTGGATTTTTGGCTTTTGGTTGCCTATGGATTTGGCTGCGGACGCGACGCAGCCGCGGCGCTTGATCGTTATGAAAATACTGTAATTTATTAGTAGGGGTTGAAGTCTGGAAACATGTACGTTGCGTGTCGCGTTCGCGGCAAGGTTTTTGGCTAATCTATAGCCAACAAAGTTGACAACTATGCCTGGTCTGGCCCTTTAAAGGATCCGGGAAGGTTTGAAAATGAAAAATTCGAATTCCAGTTAAAAACTTTGAAATCTTGACCTGGATCTCCACTTTTTCAGTGCGTTTTATCCAAATCAGCTTACCATATGCAATTTGGGGCAGGCTAGCAAAGATCATTGAGAAATTTTAGGTGGAATTTAGCCCTATATTATTGAATAGCCAGTTGGGCTCAAATTTTTGTATTTGCAAACTGCGCAATTTGGTTTTTGCCGATTTTAAATGAGCCCTGAAGCCAAAAATTCAAGAATACTGAGCGTGGAATACTACAGAAATCAGTAAAGGAAGAAATAATAACCAATAAAAAGTGGGGTATTCAGAAAAAATCGGTATATTACGGATTATCTGAAACACAAAATCTGAAGCAATCGATTAAAATAAAAATTGGCGGAGCTCCTGATTTAATACTCCGCCGTTTTATGCATCCCGCATCCCCAGAGGGACCTTGGAAAAGTGCATCGCCGGAGCGCCGAGTATTCGGAGAAACGAGATTCTAGTAAGGCGGAAGTAGAAGTGTAGCCGTAAAAAATTAGGGAGCAAGCGAGCGAGAGCGGGAGAGCGAGAGGGCGAGCGAGAGAGAGGGAGTGAAAGGGAGAGAAAGAGAGAAGCAGAGTAAATTATTCCTTCCCTTTATCCGGCCCTTTCAACGCCGTAGGCATCAAAAATCGGCCGTTGTCAACAGGGGGTGTCAGCGGATTAATTAGGTTTAAGCGTGGAGGGGTTTTTCAGCATGCTAAAAAGAGAATGAATTCGCGGAGCGGGTTTTTTTGTGTTGGTGGATTTTGAGCGGTTTTTGATCCAGAGAAAACGAGATAGAGAGAGAGAGAGAGAGAGAGAGAGAGCGAGAGATGGAGAGCGCGAGATAGAGATTGTGAGATTGAGAAATAGAGAGAGTAATAGAGAGAGAGAAAGAAAGAGAGAGCGATAGAAAGAGAGTGAGAGAGCGAGAGAGCGAGAGAGCTACCTTTGCCTTACCAGCTCCTCTAAAATTTGCAGAATCGCTAGGAAACCAAATTTAGCCAGAAACCAAGAATGAACTTTTGCCTTGCTGGTCCCTTTAAAACCGCCGAAACTACCCACAAACCCCGAATTTCAACAGTTTTTGCCATTCTACGTGACCTCACAGCCCCAGGGTCATTTCCTGCATTCAGCCCGCTACGGCCCACACCAAAATGACGGACGGCCCACATGCGGAGGAGAAGGAGGAGGAGGAGGTCATTTAACGAACGATGCAAAAAACGGATTCCAAAGAGGGAATTCCTCCTTTCCGTGGCATTGGCGGGAAATGGAAGGGGCAGCCGGCCTCCACAAGACAACATGTGCACTTTTTGGATGCGGCCCACCCTGCATAGGCGCCCTTTTTGAGCCCGGGAACCTAAAAGGGGCTCTTGCTCTTTGGGGAGAGCTGTTTACGCTCCCCGCTCATTTCCAGAGGAGGGGAGCAAGGGCCCCCGATCTATGGCGTAAACACCTAGCGGCTAGCAGGAAAGGGGGCTTCTGGAAAGACGACTACGTAAAACATGGGGTACCTAGGGGATTTCAGGGCGTTTTTAGAGCGGTTTCAAGAACTTTGGAAGTCGGATGTCGACGAAAAAAACGAGATTCAAAAAGAACTTACGAATCTATTTTTGTCTTTAAAGAGCCAGGGAAGGCTAGGCTATTGATTTTTTTACCGTGGATTCTCATAGTACGCAGTCATGGTTCCGGACTATTAACGGGGGGGGGGGGGGACTAAATCTTTTTCCCGCGTTACCTGTTAATCATAATTTATGTATTTTTATAATGTTTTTAGTAATTTTTGATCCCTAGTTTACGCAGAATATTTCAAATATTTTTGCAAATTCGAAAATTTGGTTTTTTTGGATTTTCCACACATTTTTGACGAAAATTTTGAAGAGTTTTTATGACTTTTTATACCTAAAAACGTGTAAAGTGCCATAAAAACGGTGCATAAGATCTAATATTATCGGGGGAAATAAGGTTGCCCTACTTTTAAAAATCCCCCTGATAACAGTCCAGTACCCCTGGCATGATCGAAAATCCCGACGCTCGGCTCGGGTACATCAGGATTTGCGGGGCTAAATTAGGCGGATTCGATAGCGCTGCACTTGCACGCCTCTACAACGCGGCATGGTAAACAATGGATATCGTTTTTAAGGTGGTAAATTCGCCTCGAGGGTTTTCATCGAAAAATTTAACCGGAGATGATCTGAAAGCCATTCAGCAATAGATTTTACCCTTCTAGGTTCCTTTAAAAGCTAGGAAAAGCGCCGAGAATGTAGTCCGCAATGAGCCTTCGGGGCAGGGCCACTATTGACTGTCAAGGAACTTTTGAAAGGTCGGGGAAAACCCTACGAAAAAGGGCTAAAAGTGTTGCGCAGGCGCCCAACACCCCTCACCCTACAGTGCAAATATTCGTCCCTTGGCCAAACAGTCGCCGGGCTGTGCGTGGAAACGTGAAGCCCGGAAATGGTGGTGCTTGTTTTGCAGTAAAAACAGTTGCAAGGTAAGAGTACGTGACTTTCCAATGGACGGTCTGGACCAGCGTTTTTAGGGTCTGAACAATGTAAATTTCAAGCCCTTTCTTATTCACTCGATTGCTTGAAGCTCTTTATATCTTTTCATTAATTTCGTGTGATTTCAACAATTTATTCTTCTCCTTTCGATCAGTTTTTACAGATGCTTTCGATTCTTTGAAAATATGCAAATTAGGGTCGGCTTCCGATCGAGAGCGACAGAGAGACAAATAGAAACAGAGTGTGTGCCGAGAGTGAAGAGCGAGCAGAGAGACCGAGAGGAGAGAGATGAGAGGGCAGAATGATCAGAGAGAGAGCGAGCGAGAGCCGAGAGAGGGCGAGATAGATAAAGCGAAGAAGAGAGAAGAAAGGAGAGAGAGGAGAGTGAGAGAGCTAACAGACATACAGACATTTTCAGTATGCCAAAGATCTTGTAAGCGCCGCCCTTTTCGGGGTTGGCTATTTTTGGCAGGGCTCCAATTTTCAGTCCATAGTTCAGTGCCGTACTTTCCGTCATTTTTAGGGAGAGAGAGCGAGAAAGAGAGCGACACGATTAACTATTCCCCTCAATCGACACTCACCCTCTTTTCCTCTCTGTCTCTCTCACCGTGCTATGTGCATGCATTTTTCCAAATTCCACTCCGTCCACGCTCCGCCCCCTTTTCGGCGCTTTCACGTTGTCTGGAGCTGCGTCTCTCAAAAGATGCGCTCTCTAGCCCCGACTCCCCTGGTAGACGCCTCGAAAACAACTGCCCGATTTCTGGTCCCCTAAAGTGCACCCTTCCCCCACGACGACGGCCCAGATAAACAGAATATAGGCCCAGCGGGGCCGCGTGACCCCAAAAAAAGGACGTGAAGAGGCCATAGAAGAAGCCGAGTCGAACTGGGTGAGCAATGCACTTCCGGTAGATGGAGGCGGATCTTTGAAACCGTGGAAATGACACGATTTGATGTAAATTCGGTAAAACTGCAGGATATAGAGAGAATGAACGATTTAAAAAGTCTTCCCAAACGATTTACTGATTTGCAATCACCATGTTTCTGAGTATTCTCAATAAGCTCGACTCCCTTTACCGAATTCCTCAAGATTCTCTGCTTTCGGCCCTGAATTCCTAATAATCTCTGCTAGCCTGCCCTGGGTTCCTCAACGATCTCTGCTAGCTGCCCGGCTCCCAAATTATCATTTTTTGCATTTTCAACGCTTTCTTGCGTCGTTTTCCTTTTTCTAAGGCCCTTCATATTTATTGAGCAGGCATTAATCAAAGGCACACGAAGTTATAAGCAAGAAAATATACGAAAAGCACTTATTATGAACTGAAAATCTATACAAATAAAAAACCAGAAAGGGGTACTGTAGAAACGAATTAAAGCCAATTTTTAAGGGGGGTAAAAGCTGAGATTTGGGTTCTGATTGTTTTCTTCTTGTTTTTTACAACTGAAAGTAAATGGATGGGGGGCAAAGCTGGCGAAGAACTGTATGTGAAAGCCGTTAAAATTAAAGCTGCAAATGAAGCGGAAAGCAAGCCAAAATCCGAATAAATACCGATAATAATGGGTGATAGTACGAGCCGCTACGGCGGACGGTACTGTAATCCGGTGACTAGTTTAGCAAAACACTAGAAAGAAAAGAATATAAATCACATGAAAATGAATAAAAACACAAAAAATGCAGATCTCTAACAAAGGGGGTCGAAAGCTAGTTTTCGACATTTTCGATAACTTTCAAAAATTTCTTTAATGCCATTAGATAGAGCGTCAAAAAATATACTAAGAGTTTTAATTGCAATTCAAAATAGCATCATATAAAAGAGTTATAAAAAAAACTAGGAAAATTCCCCCCCGCACAGTTTTTCCCCCCCCCCCCCGCGAAATAGAACAGAACCAATTTTAGCTTTAAAATTGGTTTCAAAGTTCAATAAATTGATATTTTTGGATATCGTTGATTTTTATAAGATTTTAAGCAATTTAATAAGAGCAGATTAAATAATATATTTTTGATTTAAAGAGTTTTTGGAAAATACGAAACTTTGGAAATTCAAATTTTTTGAAAAATTTCAATTTTTAGTGTATTTAGTTCAATTAATTTAGTTTAGTGTATTTAGTTCAATTAATCTGTCGCAAAAAATCAATTTTATTTAATATTAGAGCAAAGAAGGGAAAGCTTTGCAATAGCTAAATTTTTTATTTTGTACCAGCGCCCAAAACCCGCTTCGCGGGCCTTGGGCGCTGGAATGCGGCCATTGCATGAGAAATTGACTTTCCGATAGCTTGGGTCCTGGACCCCCTGAACCGACCACACACGCGAGCGCAACTTGCAAGAATGAGCAAATTTCAATTTATCACATTATGCAAATTAGCCTTCAGGGTCCCCCAAAAATGAATAAAACCGGCTTTAACTTTGTAAACTTGTATTTTATCGTAATTCTAAGAACACCATCGGAAAGAGGAGGGTCGATTCCTCCTAGTGACGAAGAATTGGGGCGTTTTGGGCACGGGATGGCCCTGAAATCGGCACCTCCGCACAAACACACACACAAAGATACGCGACCAAAGTATATAAGGTAGGATTTTACTTGAGTTTTTCACCTCTAAACAACTCAATTTTAATTATTTTCTTCAAATTATTGTTATGTTTAAAAAATATCGGGTGAGTGCCAGAAATTAACAAAACTCCACTCCATCAGAAACAAAGTAAAAAAAACTCCGGATTAGTCCCACCACCACTTACCCACAGTAATAATATTTGGTGTGTACACGTTTTTGGGTAAAAAGCGTTCTTAGTTGTGTCTGGTGCGCTAGAAATGGGAGGATCATCATGGGAGTTTGAGCATGAGTTATAAAGCCAGGGATCCCGAGGGAAAAATGGGGAAAATAGCTTTATAAGGGGGCCGGGAACCTTTGGAAAACCAGAAAACTCATATGAAAATTTAGGTTCCCGAAGCCACTTCAAACTGCATTACTTCGAATGTAGGTTTCCGTTTAAGTTTCAAAAACCAAGCCTAAGCCAAGCCTAAGCCAAGCCTAAGCCAAGCCTAGGCCAAGCGGAAGCCAAGCCTAAGCCAAACCTTAACCGAGCCGAAGCCCACTTTCGAAGCAGCGCAATTAGTATAATTTTGAAGGGAAAGGGAAGGGAAAAGCCAAACCCAAAATCCACTCAATTTGCATACCGTCTTAATTGTCAACGTCGTTTTGGTGGTACCCGTGCTGGAGTCGGTGTTCGTCACCGGGGCCGTCCTTTGGACAATTTTTGAAGTCGTCGTTGGGGCTGCAGTGTACTGCTAGCTGCGCCGGCTTGGCGACGGGTCTTGCAGTAGCAGCGGCGGCTGTACTGCTTGCTGACGTCGTTTTTGAAGCCGTAGTGGACGGGGGCTCGGGCTTTGTCACCGAATCCTGGCGTTTATTGAGGAAAAAGGGACGGCTGGTCGGTTTCAACACGCCGTCAGTGGCTGACTTGACCGTGCCGGTGACGGGCGGTCGGGTTACGGTAGTTTTGGGAGCCGGCTCGACTTTCTAAAAGGTGGAAGCGGTGCTGGGGGTGTGGCCAGTGAAATCGGAAAGCTGTGGGAACCAAGGAAAAGCCGAGAAAAGCTGGAAAAAGCTGGAAAAAGCAGAGAAATATGCAGTTTTTGTTACAGTATTTTCTAATTTACACATAATACTTTTTAAGGTACTTTTTGTGTATTTTAATCAACTAATAAAGTTGGACTTGTTTTCAGTCGGTTTTTGAAGGTCTAGAAACCTTAAAAATTACCAAAACTCTTTAAAAATAGTTTCCTGTATTTTCCGCTACTGTTTTAGCTGCCGTATGACCATAGTAACGGAAGGTATAACGGTATTATTAAAATACCTTAACCCCAAACACCGAAACCCTTTTTATACCCAATTTTCCTACCTTGTCGACGACAGGATTCACTGTGGGTTTCGGCTCGTCGGCCTTCGCAACGGCTGGGGCCACTTTGGCAGTGGGTTTTTCTGGAAAATTTTGGTACTCTCTCTCTCGCTCTCGGTCTCTCACTCTCTTTCACTAGCGCACTCTCTCTTTCTCTTTATCTCTCACTCTCGCGCGTCTCTCTCTCTCTCTCTCTCACCTTTCCTCTTATGCGATCCCCTCTTGGAGTCGCCCCTCTTCAGCTTGCTCTCCTCCTTCTTCTCCTTGCTCGGCTTCTTCTCCATACCCTCCATTTTCTTCTTTCCGGCTTCTGACACCGTCCTATCTGACGGCTTCTTCGGCTCGACGGCAAACGACATCGGGTTAGCAGAGGGGACGGGCTCGAATTTTTTCTGGAAATTGAAAGTTGCATATTTCGATAGCGTGACTTTTTTTGTTCATCTACCGTATTCTGAGTAGCCTTCACGACATTTTGCGATTATATTGCTTACCCTTGCCGCCTCGGCCTTGGCTGATAACGGCTTCGGTTCGGCCTTTTTCTCCTCCACCTTCTCCTCAACCTTTTTCGGCAATACGGTAGTGGTGGCCGGAGTTTTTGGCTAAAAATTGACGCGTTTACAGGTGTATTTTGTGGTCGGATTCAGTCAAAACAGATCCTGACCTTTACCACCTCCTTCTTTGGCTCAACGGCAAAGCTTGGTGCAGGTTGAGTGGCGTCGGATTTTTTCTGGAAATCAGGAGTTATTTTGATTTTATATGAATCACGACTACAGTAAATTGTAGTTTATAGTTTTCATATTTTCTTAGTTTTAGCGCTGTCAAATTGCACTTAGAATTTACCTTCTTGATGGACCTCTTCCTTGTCGCCTTCTCCTCGACTTTCTCCGCCTTCTTCTCCTCCATCTTTGGCTTTTCGACCTTGGCGGGTTTTCTAAATAAATTAACATAATTATGGGTTTCTAGGCTCTCTCTTTCTAGCTTTTTCCAAAACTTACACTTCCGGTGCATCTCTCAGCACAGAGCCAGCTCGAGGGGTCTCTCCAATCTGAAAAACGGTTTGTACACGAAAAGTTGCAGAGAAAGAGAGAGGGCGAGATGGAAAGAGAGAGCGAGAGAGAGAGAGAGAGAGCGAGAGATAGATGGAGACCGAAATACCTACCTGCTTCTGCCTGGCCAATCCACTCGTCTGTACTGGTGCCCATTTCGTTGGTTGAGGTGAGGCGCGCCCATTGATCTAAAGAATGGACATTTGCAAAAATTGCTATTTTTAAAATACTTGATTATTATTCGGCTCGACCTTAGCCGGCTGGGGTTCCGGGGTTTTCAAGCGGTTGATGGTTCTGAAAAGTCTATTAGCACGGAGTTACTGTATCTCTTTTCTTGGGGTCTGATCCCGATCTGATCTATCCCTACCGAGCTTCCCGATGCCTTTAATCCCTGTAAAACTACCATACCTTTGTGGCGCTCCGATCGAATCCTTCGTCGTTTCCTTGTTAGCCCATAATGATGCCAGTTTTGCAGCTGTTCCACGCGGGACCTCGGCTTCAATGTCCTCCTTTCTGATCTTGCCCAGATCACCGACAAAGTCAGCATCACTCTCTGCTGGGATGTCCGAGTCGGAGTCTTGCTAAAAAGGGCTCTTCTCAAGTTATTTAGTAGAAGCTAGTGCTCTAGCGCATTAAGTAATGGAATTCTGGGGGGGCCACGGTATCTTGAAGAAGCTGGTTACCGTACCCTGACAAAGGTATCACGAAGTATTCGCTTGGGGCAGCCGAGTTCGGGTTGTGCTGAGGCTGCTCGCTGATATCCACCATTGGATGGATCGAACATGGCCCGAATTCCGGCGGCTTTTCCGGTCGGGATCTCCTGGAATTTTTGTTCAAGTTGATTCGGGCAAAAGCAACTACTGGAATTTTCTTTGTATTATTTTTCCAGCAAAAAAAATTTACAAGTTCAGACCGTCAATTCAAAATTCGAAAGATTTGAGTAATTTTTCAAACATAAAATTGGAATTTTTTCTTTAAATAAGCATGGAAAAGATAAATTTAATAAAAAGGGGCTCGTATTTGTGAATGTATGCCCTAATTTGAGTGTCTGTGCTACATTTCCGTCCATGGCTTGTGCACTTCCTTGACTCCGATTCCGTGAAACTCGCAACGTAACGTACTCCAGTTTCTTACACAAAATTTATTCTCCAAATTGACTTAAAAATACTAAAACCATTTCAAAATGATTTTGTGCGTATGTCGCATGCAAAAGATTTTGGTGTCTTTTAAAGGTAAAGAAATTACAGTTTTCATCACGATAGTGATGTATAAGATTGGTAGAAGTAGGGAGACAGAATTTGCTCGGTTTTGAGGTACGTTCAAGTTGCGAGTTCCCCTGGACTAGGGCTCCGAAATTTGCATACTGGCCATGAAAAGAAATCTCGACAGTATTGGCAGAAACACGCCACACTAATAGGGGGTGCTCAAGCTCTTTCAGGGGTTACGGTGGAATTGGTGCATTTTAGGGTGCAGGGAGAAGCCACAACTTGAACGCCAAGCAAAGAAAGCGGGAATACAATGGAAATTAAGTAAGAATTTCTTAAGAGTAATGAAAAATACATGGTGATTATAATGCACTTTTGTGTATGGCTAGTGGTGACCATAGAATAGTGACCAGAAATTGGCACCGGTATCTTTTTGCTATTACTAATCGTTAGGGATTTGGTTGAGAAAATGCGTAGGGAACTTGGCTACAAACTACAGGCTACAAAGCACAACACATCACAAACTACAAAAACCGCAAATAGTGCAAAATTCACAAATCAAAGCAAATTTTATATCATTGGCTTCAAAAGGTGTGACAAGCGTGAGGGGGTATAAAGCGGAATTTTCAAGGGTTTGGAGGGAGGCTTTGGCTTGGGTTTACGAGCATGAGGTGGAGGGCATGGAGGACGAGCTGATGCTCAATCTTCCTCATCTTCATATTCAGAATATTCTTCTTCCTCTTCCTCAGATTCAGACACTAAAACTGGTGGTGCTCTTTTAGATGTCGTAACCGGTTCTTCTTCCTCTTCTTCTTCGAAGCTTCGGCTTCGTCTTCCTCCTCTTCTTCCTCTTCAGAAATTCTGTTTTAGATGTCGTAACCGGGTTTTCAGGCTCTTGCTCATCCTCCTCTTCCTCCTCCTCTTCTTAACTTTTTCCTCGACCTCCCCCCCCTCCCACTATCCACACCACCCCCCCTTTCCGATCTCTACCTTCTCCAGATCGGCCCTCGAGATGTGCAGACTCTTCTCATCGTAGCAGGCATCGGCTTTGGAGCGGTCCTGATGAAAAGGTAGATGGATACAGCCAAAAATTCCGATACCTCATCATCCGAATCCTTCTCCATTTCCTCCAACAATCTGGCTGCTTCCGCTTCCGAGATGTCCGGCATCTCGAAGTCGGAGTCCTGGAAAATAGGATATAACGACGAGGCTTATGCTTCGGCTTGGGCTTAGGCTTAGGCTTAGACTTCGGCTTCGGTTTAGGCGTAGGCTGGGGCTTAGGCTCAGGTTTAGGCTTAGGCTTAAGTTTAGGCTTAGGCTTAGGTTTAGGCTTAGGCTTAGGTTTAGGCTTAGGCTTAGGTTGAGGCTTAGCCTTACGC
Source organism: Mesorhabditis sp. LJ9110 (assembly GCA_038088335.1). NCBI lineage: Eukaryota > Metazoa > Nematoda > Chromadorea > Rhabditida > Rhabditidae > Mesorhabditis > Mesorhabditis sp. LJ9110. The sequence goes on along the minus strand of JBBGBA010000116.1, from coordinate 99,644 downwards.
TTTGGCCCAGGCATGAAAGTATCTGGTGCATTAACTACAGTACTCACGACATTTTCCCCTACAGTACCTGCTTCTTCAACGTCCTCTTCTTCCTCTCCACCGGTGCCAGCGTCTTCTTACTGTCTCTCCGCTCCTCCTCTTCCTCCTCCCGTCTCACAAAAGTGTCCTGTAACCGTATCCGGGGCACCGGGGCTTGAGCCTTGTTGTTCATGAACCCGGACTGCCCGTTCTGGTCCCACAACGCTTTCATGCCACGAGCAGCACCGATAGGGATTTCCTAAAATTCAAAAAAAAATTGCTACTTTTTTCTATGAGATTGTGATACCTTTTCGATATCTTCCTTCGTCGTGACCAAGCTCTTCTCATCAAATCCTACCCGTTCATCGGAGGCGGGAGCCTGAAAATGGAGGATTAGGGGTTTAGGCTAATTTCTTAAAGAATCTCTGCTGGCTTGCCTTTCTCAAGGAATCTCTGCTAGCTTGCCTTTCCTGAAGAATCTCTGCTAGCCATGTACTTCATTTGGAACCCTATTCGCACTGCCACCTACCGGTGGTGTACTGCTCGCTCTCAAAATCCTGCCCGGAGCTGTCAACGAATTCTTCCAATCCTTGGCCGCCTTCTTCTCCTTTTGTCTTTCCTCCTCATCGGCCTCAAGCTCTTCTAGCAGTGCAGCCGCATCAGCCTCAGAGAGGTCAGGCATATCGATCGATTGCTCCTGGATTAATTTCACTATGATTCATAATTTTCGATTTTACCTTCTTCTTCAGCTTGGCGTTCCTCAGTCGCTTGATCTCCTTGGCGACGTCGGTGCCTTTGCTGTCTTTCCTGGCTGTGGCGGCTGGGGCTATCGTTTTCTTGGTGATGACCTCTTCCTCCTCTTCTTCCTCCTCGGACTCTTCCTTGGCAAGTGTGAACTTTCGCTGAAAATGACAAAAATTTCGACGTTCTTGAGCTCAGTGAGCATCTACTTGTCAAACCCTTTCAAGTGATATATTTCACAAGCTTTGAGCTAATTTTAAGCAATTTCTAGCTGTCTCAGCCCCTTTAAAGTTTAAACACTGACCCTGACCGGCATCCTCTGATCGAGCGGTAGAATTCTTGTCTGAAGCTGTGGTGATTGATCCTGTTGCTTGTCCCAAAGCGCCTTCATCCCAGCCGTCGTACCCTTCTTGACCTCCTTGGCAATGTCGTCGGCGGTGATGTGCAGGTTTTTCTCATCGAAAGCAAAGTCCGGCTTTTTTGGCTCTGGCGGCGGCTCGGGCTAAAAATTGAGGTTTCTTTCGTCTTCCTTGCTCGCGCATACAGAGCTTCAGAAAATCAGTCCTAAAGAGTCTCTGCTAGACGACCTATTCCTAGACAAGCCCTTTAAAACAACAATTTCAAACCTTTTTCGGCTCGACCTTCTTCGGCTTTGGGTTGTCGAGCTCTTCGAGCAGGGCAGCCGCCTCTTCTTCGGTGATTTCCTGAAAAAATGGAATTTACTTAAATTCCCAGGGTTGGTACCTCTTCCGGATCCGGAATATGGCGCGCCTGGGCCAGCTTTTCGTTGTCGATCCGGACCAGCGGGGTACCGGAAGTCATCGTCTCGTCAACGATCAACCCGGAGCGATCCTTGGTTTCAACCTTTTTGAGTCGGATGCCGCCTGAAATAGAGGCATTGAGAGTGAAAGAAAGTGAGAGAGAGAGAGAGAGAGAGAGAGAGCGAGAGAGAGAAAGAGAGAGAGAGCGAGAGAGAGCGAGAGAGAGAGAGAGAGGGTGAGAGAGAGAGGGGAGCGAGCTCGACGAAACTATACCTTTAATATTATTCAACAAATCTCCCATATTCACATCAGCAGCTGTTTTTCCACCCAGCTTCTTCAGCCTCGGGTCGGTGACCTCCTTCTTTACCCGTGGAGGTGCCGGTGCCGAGGGGGGAGGAGGCTAAAAACCAATTTATTCAAATTGGAATTTTGAATTTATAATTTTGCCAGCTTTTTAGAAGCCAATTTCGCAAGCCACATTTTAGAATTTTGTATTTTTTGATCAGGACTGTAAAAAACTAGTTGAAACTCCAAAATTATGAGAGTAGGATAAAAAATTGCCAATTTTTAAATTTTTAAATCATAACAATCAACCTAAATTGTTAAAATAAATAAATACTTACAGGGCCATCCCCTGGAGGCGGCGGCGGCCCTGGTGGAGGTGGTGGAGGGACAGGGGAACGGGCTGGCGGGAAGTCGGGTACTAAACTCAAAAAAAATGTTGTAGTTTCTTACGGTAAAATAAAGTATTCCATAAGCGATACATTTCACCGCACAATATCTGCAAATCAAACCCCATGACCCACATGTAAATTCGGGAATGGCGCCCTCCTTCTTCTGAAACAGCCCTCCCTCCAGCATCGTGTCGTCGACAATCAGCCCGGATTTATCAGAGGTTTCTGTTTTTCGTAGTTTAATGCCGCCTATAATATTTAGTTTATTAGACAGTCACCTACGACAGCTTTTCTAGCGGATCAGAATCAGCTTCAAAATCCATAAAACATACCCTTTATCGACGTCAAAAATTGTCCCAAATCCACCTGATTGCTCGTTTTCCCTCCGAGGTTTAATAGAGCTTTGTTGGTAATCTGAAACCGTTTTAGAAACTGTAGAATACACTCCACTACCTCTTTCCGCTCTGGTCGTGGCGAGGAGCCGGGTGAAGCGCCGGGGAGGGGAGGAGGAGGTGGGGCGAGGCATGGGGGTGGCGGTGGAGGAGGGGGAGGTGGTGCTGAGGAGGTGCTCGCTAAAATAGCGTTGTCATTGATAATAAAATGTATTACTAGATACCGCTATAGCGTACGGATCAGGTTTTAAAACTTACGCTCCTCCTTCTTGAAAAGCCCGCCCTCCAGCATCGTGTCATCAACAATCAGCCCCGACTTGTCGTTGGTTACGGTTTTGCGCAGCTTGATACCGCCTAGAAAAAGTTTATTAACAAAATTTCGAGCTTGTAGGGCTAAGCCTAAGCCCTCGCTCACCTCTGACCGACTTCAAGAAGTCGTCCAGATCCATTTGTTGCGGGTTCTTTCCGCCCAACTTCGACAGGTTCGGGTTGGAAGTGGCTCTAAAGGTATTTGAAATAATCAATTCTAAAATACTTTTTAAGGCCAGCCGAGGGTGGTGCTAGTAGTGATGACGGAGGAGGAGGTGGTGGGGCCATGGCCGGAGGGGGAGGCGGAGGTGGAGGAGCAGCATTCTCATCGGACTAGAAAATTTTGGTAAGCTTTGAAGGTATTATGTTATGACGGCAAAACAGCTTCTCTCTCTCTCTCTCTCTCTCTCTCTCTCTCTCGCAAAACCAACCTCAGGCTGCGCGCTCTTTGCCCGGATCTTCTTCACGATCTTCTTCTTCGGCTTTGGTTCCCCATCTGGTGTGAGTAGGGTGGGCTTCGTTTTCGCTGTTGGTCTGAGCACTGGGTGCGAAGACGACATTCTGGCCGGAAGTTGGTACCCTCTTTCTCTGGGTGTGTCGCTCTGTCACCACTATTGGCAGTGTTTTTCTAACTTTTCTATGCTCGCCGACGAAGCATTTGTGAGGATCCTGAAAAATTCGGTTTAATAAGGAGAGAGAGACGGAGAGAGAGAGAGAGAGAGAGAGAGAGAGAGAGAGAGAGAGAGAGAGAGATAACCAGCATACGGGCGCGAAAGAGAAACTACTAAATATATCGTATTTCGATAGACTCGTAAAATTCTAATCTTTGACCAGCGGTCCTGGACAGGAAAAACTCTCAATTTTTTTCACCCAAAAAAGGAAGCGAAAAATGATAAGCCGAGAAAGAAATGGACTGTCTTTCGGCATACAGCCCGAGGGAGGTGGTGAGGAGGAGGGGGAGGTCGTTCCCGGATGGACAACAAAAAAGCCGTGGGAAATGAGGCGAATAGCATATAGGGAGACGGACAGACACTGAAAAAGACATATAGACATACAGATAGAGCCAATGCCGGACTGTATGCATACATGAATGGATAAGTCAGGGTCGGGAGTGTCTGAAATATACAGGAAAAATGTTAATAAAAAATTTCAAAAGATTGATAGCGGAAAAAATAATTGTTTGAAGATTAGATATTACAATAATTCGCCAGTTGGATATGACGGCTACAAATAGTCATCATTGCAAAAAACCAGCATGTAGAGCGGTCCGCATTTCAAAAATCGCTCTTTTTGAGGCCAGGTTGATCAAGAAAATCAGCATTATCACCGTTCAAGGTTACGAAAATCGTCGATATAAAAAGGTTGCAATGAATATTCAAAAAAAATAATTCGAGGAGTTTCATGCAGAAATTGGTAACAAGAATGACTGGATTGTCCCATCCGTTTCTTCATCCTCCTTCAATCGGCATATTGCCATCCTCGTCTAGAGGTTTTGGTTCCAGATACCCGCTGAATGGGGGCGACGATATGGGATCCTCAGCACCACTGGCTGCTGCCACCCCCGGGTGGGGAATAAACGATAACTGTGATGGAGGAAACGAGCTGGGAATTGAGGGAAGGAATCAGATGACGAAAGTGAAGCAAAACAGGAAGATATCGGCCATTGCATAATCGAAAAAACATTGAAAAAGGGTTTAATCTGAGCTTAACATATTTTGGAACAAAGCTGAAATTCACTCTCGGTACCCAACTTTCTACTTTTTGTTAGATTTCCGACACAATTCAAAATTTAAAGCTTTATTCGGCCTATACTTAGGCCGAATGAAGCCTAAACCTGGACCTAACTAAGAGCTAGCCCAACACGGGAACTATTTTACAAACTTTCGAGTAGGTTTTAAAGCCGGAGATGTTCGACCAAATTCGTGCTATACGCGGTGTAAGTTTCGGATCTGGTAAATTTGCAATAGTTGAGAACGTATTCGAAATCAGGGAAAAATTCTGTGTCAAATAAGCCAGACAAAACTTCCAAATCCTATCGTGATCTCAAGAATTTTCCCTCGAAACCAACAGAACCTAATCAAAACCTACAGACCCAAAACGGAAGTCTGCAACCGTTCGAATTCCCGCTGACCGTCCTGCCGATTCCCTCTTTCCTTGAGGCATTGTCAGATCAAACCGCGGAACGTGCACTCAAATACAAAAGATATGAAAAGAATATTGTCATCTCCGAATGGCCTCCATGGATGCGGACGTGAAAAGCGGGGCGTCATGGTAAAGGACCGTGGGCCACGATCCGGGCACACTTTTGGGCCCATCTCCCCCGCGCGCCCGAATCGGACAAACACTTTCACCCCTCCTCACATGTGTGAATATACTGGACCCTACAACAGAGACGTAGAAAAAGACGGAAAATCCCGCGGAACACCCACGCGGATGTCGAGAAAGGCAAAACGAAAGCCATGGAGGAAAGTTAATATCCACAGCTGGGCGGAGATGCAAAAATACCGCGAATATTTCCGGGCTGCCCCCGGGCGCGCCGACCCCTGACTCATCTGGCTTTCTCCTCCCCCTGCCCCGGGCTCGCTATTAACTGCTCCCTATCCTCCAAAATTCCAAACTACGTCACAATGTCAAATTTTCGAGGTTGTCGAGTCATACCTGAAATTGAAATGTCTGGGTGACTCTGAAGGAATCGTTATAAGAGAATGTCAATATCAGTTTCTCAAATTTTCACAAATAAATGCTCCAAACCCAAAAATATTGCATCTACCACCAGGTTCTATATTTCGCAAGATGTCAAACCGAATTCCGGGTCAAATCTCAAAAAGCAAAAGGTTTCGACCACGGAAGGATTCGAACCTTCAATCTTGTGCTCCGTAGGCAGACGCGTTATCCATTGCGCCACGCGGCCATGTTGAGCGGGGAAGGGGAGGGGTAGATAAGGGATGGTGCCGCCGGCCACGGGCAGCCGTGCCATCGAGTGGGTGTCACTCAAAAGGTAGGTCATGTTAGCCTATTCGTTCCTCATTTTCAATTTTTGTCTAGAAGGTCTAGTTCTTTTTAGCATTTTCTAGGTATATGATTAAGCCATTAAATTAAATAGACATATAAATAAAGTTATAACTTGGTTATCTGATCGCCAGCTTTTCCCCCGTTTCCAAACCCATTAATCCCAGTTTTTTTGATAGCCAGATGCGCTGTTGGCTTTGTCGAAACCCTGCGGGACATGTGTTCGCCCTCAAACTCCCTGTTTCAAGCCCGAAATTCGCTCCCCGAAAAATCGAGAGGCCCGGGGGTCATGTGGCGGCGCTTTGTCCCTCCAGGGGCCCGGCTATTGATTGATCTCGGGGCCCGGTGGCTGTCTATTTTGTTGTGCTGTTGCGAGATAAGGTTTTGCGGCAAAACAAAAGAAATATGGTGAAAATGGGGTCTTCAAAAACGTTCTCTTGCCGAATGCAAATTGGCCCATATTTCTTTCGGCGGGGGAGGGAATCCGGGGGTTTTTTGTCAATAGACCGGCTCCGATTTATGGTCGTGGGGGTGGGTGGGTGGAGTGTGGATAGTATAACTGGGTAATGGTAGCAGGAAGTTCGGAGGTTTTCTTTGGTAGTTAGAGAACGAGAGAGAGAGAGAGAGAGAGAGAGAGAGAGAGAGAGGGAGAGAGAGAGATAGAGAGAAGAGAGAGGGAGAGATAGGGAGGGAGAGAGAGCGAGAGGGATAGATGAGTTTATAATGGTCCAGACCACCAATAATTCGGCCCGCGCTGCTCTAAAGTGATTATCACAGGAAATCACGTAAAGGTCGCTTAATAAAGAATAACTACGCAACTTTCCTACCGACGCACAGATCAGAGAAAACAAAACCCTGATGTATCCGGAGAGCATGAGGCGGATGCTGTGTTCCTCACCAACCCGCAGCAAACGACCCCGTCGAGCTGGTGGGTGGTTGTCAGCTGTTGCCGAAGAAGCGCAAAACACGGCCAAGGGTGGCGCTTTTCTTAGGCTCACCGACGCAATCCGCCCATCAACTCCCCCCGATTTTCGACACATCCGATGATCAATGGGCAACAGGAAAAAAAGTTGCAGATTTCGTGGATTAAACGGGGTGGAAAGGCAAATTACGCAATTATGAATTTTTTGTATTGATCCAGAAATCTCTGGTAACTTAATAAGAAGTATTTTCATAATGTTTTTAGTAAAATATAAGCATAGTTTTACTAGGGACACTATCTAAAAACTTCGAAAAAACTTTCAAAAAGTAGAAGTGAGATGTGGGTCAAAAACGGCGATTTTTATAGGAAAAAATTGTTGTTTTTTTACTAAAAATTTGTAAAGTTTTTACGTTTAGAAATAATAAAATAACAGCTTAAAAGACTTTCGCTATTCATATTTAAAAACTTCGTTTCCAAAAAAAATTCATTGCCTCGCCCGATAATGCGAAAGAACCCAATTAAGTTATACAGCTTCAGATTTTTTAGCATCGGCAGGAGATTGAAACTCAAAAAGTTAAAAATAAGCCATAACGTGCTATGCACTTCCTAACACCTTTAAAACGCCCTAAAACGCTCTAAAACTCAGCTTTTCGGTTCCACTGGACTCCCCCCACCCACCAGATGACTAGCATATTTCATATTTTGGCCAGCCAGGGTAGAAGGTATTAGGTTGAACCGAAAGTAATTGTAATCGATCTTCGGGACAAGATTTATAATATTTCTACCAAGTAGCCGACTCACTTTTAACTGCCTTTGTTTGGTCTAGCAAGGTACTACATACCCTAGAAATATCAAGCGGATCCTAGCCCTAACACTTTTTTTATAACTGATTTTGCCCGCGGCACAGGGTCACCCGAGGCGCCGACATCCGGGATCCCTCTTTGTTTCCAGCCTTATAAAAATTACCGATGCCGTAATCCCACTATCGTAACTGGCAATTTATAATGCCAGTGTAATATCTTTCTAGCTATGGTGTCCAATTCAGCAAACGGATTTACAGTCGGCCGATATTCTCCTTTGTTTGGATAAAAATCCGACTTTTCGGTGAGCTTGACTAAAAGGCTCTCTTAAATTTATTGAGGATACTGAAATTAAATCTGATCCATTTGTCATAAGCAGTTTTTATTGACAAACATACTACCGATTTCAGCTATCTTCCCACCCTTCTTTATATGAACAAATTTTGCAAATTAGTGAGGCATCAAGTGACCGACCCGGAGATCGGCTGGAGACACACAGTTTGCATGTGCTACTCTTTTATCTTTGCCAATCAAAATTTTTCTATAGTGCAGTTTTATTGGTATCAATTTACAATTACCAATATTTTAAACCCATTCTTTCGCGGAGAAAAAAATAAAACCAAAATGTGCTCAAAATTAAGATTCATTTCTCAATTCCAGACGAAGACAGAACATTTGTTTTTAGGTTATATACGGACATAAAACAGCTTTAATTAAGCTGCATTTTGATAGAGCCCACTCAAAAAGTTATCCACAAAACTCGGAGAAAACGGCCGACAAAGGAATATGTCGATTCGCAGCCCAAAAACCCAGATTGACATCTTTTTAAATTGACCTGAGAAAAAATAATGCAGCTAGCTATTAAAATTTTCTTTAATGCACCGCATGGCCCAAATTTTTCTCTATCTAATATCACTTATTCAAGTCACTAGGGGCGGAACGGCCGGCGATATCCTTCACGGAAACCAAAAACCCGAAATCCGGATTGCGAGCACCCTTTTCCAGCTAATTAAAAAATGTGTGGCAGTCCCGAGTTAAAAATAAAACGGAAACTAGACAAGGCTTGACCCTCAATCATAGCAAAAAATTAGTATGAACGAATGGTGGCTTCCGTAAAATTTTTACAATCGAAAAATTACAATTACTTTCGGTTCAACCTAATATCTTAAGCCGCGATTTCTTCGGCCAACATTCTGACTCTTTTGAAGCTCCCCACCTGCACTGAATCACAATTATCAACATTGCCCGCGCTTTCCAGGGTCGGCAGTTGCGTGCCCCGCGTTCACTCGCGTACTATTTGGCTTTGTGAGTTAGTTGGCAGGGGTGGGGGTAATTGTCAGAATCAACAACGCTCCTCCATACCTGAACGCTAACCGCCGCGCAAACCGGTTGGCTGGACCGGAAAATGGGGAGGGAGTGCGCAGGAATTTTGAGAAATAATGACGATTACGAAACGGTCTTTTGGACGCTCAGAAACTAATTACAGCTTCAAAAACCGTCAAAAATTAGTGTTATGAAAGTGGAGACAGTATGTCATGATAGTTAGTGAGATTCTAACAGGCACAGGGAGTGAAAGTGAAAACGTCGGCGTCAACGGCAGGGTGAAGAGCCCTCAAGAATCATAACTATCAGTCTGAAGTGGCAACCAGGGAAAGGAGCCCGGCTTTTTTAGAGAGACGGAAATAGAATAGGATCCGGAAATAGTGACTTGAAGCATTGGCATCTTGATTTTATATGGATTTGTTACAAATAATGACCGGTGATTCAAAGGGTTTTTAAACGTCAGAAATTTGGCAATTTCTTCGTAATCTTGATGAACCCAGATAGCAAAAATTCTAAACAAGATACATTTAATATAAAGCTACTTCGCTATCATCGCAAGTTTAGGCTAAAGCCATTAGGAAATGCATAATTCAGATTTGCAAATAACTTTTTCAAAAAAAATTTTTCGAAGGTGATATTCCCAGGCCAAAAATGTTTGAAAGTGCAAGCCTTGCGAAAACCTAGAAAATTTAGAAGTATTACGACTGACTTAACAGATGCCATTACACATTCCCAAGCCCCGAAAAAAACGCGCGTGGCATTCGTAGGGCCGGGAAAGTTCAGCGCCGCACAGTCCCCGCGGGGCGAAATGGCGGCTTTTGCAGGGAACCGGCTGCGGCCCCCTATCTACGGTCATACACACCGGATGGGGACGGACAGAGGGACACCATCCCGCAAAACGGACTAGAGAGAGAGAGAGGGAGCACGAGCCGGATCCGTTGTTTTGCCATAAATTTCTCGAGGCTAATGAGCCGGGTGGACGTCATTTGGGTGTCCCCCGGAATTTCGGTTGGAGCTAGGGATTTAAAGGGCCGGGCAAGGTATAAACGACATGCAAGGCTGCCGGGATGACATTAAAGGGCTAAGCAAGGCCCAACAATTCAGGTCTCAACCATAATATTGGCAACGAGTCAACCGGAAATGCAAATGAAAAAAATGGGCAGCGAGTGGGGCGAGGCAGGAGGTCGCAGAAAATATTTATGCTAATTTTAGAAACTTATAGCTAAAACACGTTTTATGCTAATCTTCCCTGGGCCTTCCTGATCCCTTTCACGGGCGTAATCGGTTACGCAATGGAATCGCGGGCCTGCGCGTTGTGTAACCGCATCGCTAAATATCCGGTCCGAACCTCAAAAAGCGTAGTTCTGTGTTTATCTTTCTTTAAGTCGGGAAAATATATACGAAACATTACGCGATTAAATTCAACAACCTATGACAAGCGGAAACTCAAACTAATGGCCGCGGCAAACTCTATAATTTTGCCTTGCTCGTCCCTTTAAAGAATTGCACAGTCCGGATTTTAGTCGGTGCATATTATGGCTAAAGGAACTAATATTCCAGGTACCGGCCCAGCCCTCATTTTTTTGCCGGCCTGGTGACCGGAAAATGCGGGCGAGACGCGCGTAAGCCCCCCGCTTGGCCCCGCTTTTCCCGCTGCGCGCTGCAACAAAAAAGTGGTCGAAATGGTGCGCTCTCTTTTGGGGGGACCAGAATGGCAACATTATGGGCGACAGGCCGGGTAAGACCGTGGTGACCTAATAACCGTCATAATGGGTGGGCAACGTAGCCTTGGACAGGCATATTGGGCCAAAAAATTAGTAAGAGGTGTGCGGACGTTGAAAAGTAGAATTTGCGGTATAGATCACGTATATCTTTGAAAATTCCGAGAGGCAAGCTAGCAGGGAAAACTTGAGAAACTTTTGCGCAGAAAAGTGTCAAAACAGCCAAGGAATTCCGTTCAGAAAGGTTAAAAATGGCGATTATTCAGGAAGGCCTTTGAGATGCAATTAAATATCTTGGCCTTTAAAGGATCGAAAGGTAATTCGGGGTATATTTCTAATCGGAATATATTACAAAATCTTAATAGAAAACTAACTTTACCCCCAACCCCCAGTCGGATTTCCCAAATATTTTTCGCTATAACTTTTTTGTTTTACAGTATTTTGTGCTGCTATTCAAACCCTTAGTACATTTTTTGATGCTCTATCGAATGGCGGAGCACGAATCCCGAAAAAAAAACAGAAATGTCGAAAAATTTTGGGACCTCCGGGACGGGGGAGGGGGGGAGGCAAAGTATAAATTCGGGTCGGCCAATGTGTTTCTCAACCGTTCATTTTTCAATCATATTCTGTGATACCTACAATGATACCCTTAATGTAAAATATCGAGGACGGTAATTTATGATTTTGTAGCTGGGCAACAGGAAGTACGAAACATTCCGTATGTTCCGTATCTCGTTGAACGAGGAACGAGAGAAAATAAAGCGCCTCAAAAAAATAAATCAAAAAAGTAATGATGCTATCACAATTAAAAATATTTCGGATTTAATCCGATCATTCCCCGAGCACAAAAAGCCAATCGAGCCGCGGATTCGAGGGGTCGGAGGACCCGAGGGAGAGGGGGTAGAGGCTGTGTGCCTATGTGCCCTCGTTGTGTATGTTTGTCTGCCGTACAAAAGGAGTCTACCACCTCCAACCCCTCAACCCCCTCGCTTACCCAAACATTTCTCTTCTCCGCCGCGCCGATCCACCCCCGGCCCACCAATTCCACCCCGGCGATTCGGGATTGATGTCGGGGAATTTGGAGACTCAAAAAAACGTAGGATTTAGGCTTTGCCTTAACAGGGATCGAGAGGTATCTTGGTTCGAGTTTCAGTCAGGCACCAATTAAGCACGTCAATCAGATGGAAAATTTTGTGCTGATTCCGGGACTGTCGTTAGATTTTGCGGAATCGAGCTATGAAAAACGTTATGGACGATCTTTAGGACAAAACCTGCGGATTTCCCACCTTCTAACAAGAAGACGTTTTGGTGTCCACTTAGTTGGAAATGGGAGGAAGGCAGAATTGCTGTGCAGAATTTTTTGCTGATTACCGATTTGTTTTCAGAATTTGAAAAACGGCCAGAAGAGTGAAAAAGTGATGAAGCTTTCAAGTTCGAAAATGAATGAAGGCCGCATTTTCTGCCTTCGTTATGTTGGACTTTTCTTGCGCTTAAGAGCTTCATAACTTTTTGGATCTGATCGTTTCGCAGATAATGAAAATCGGTTGTGATAAAAACCAGCTCCTTGTAAGCGCACTGATCCTAGAAATTCCGGGGAAAAACTCGAGGGCTAACTTAAGAAAAGATGCGCTTATGAACTTGAATAAAATCTGAAAAATGCCATTTGAGAGAATCCAGAGCAAACTAACATACCTGCCTTTGTCTTTAAAGAGGTAGTGGTGACACGGCTAAAAACATGAAGCTCGACGACTCTCCGAAATTTCAATCCAAACCTCGACTCGCGGTAAAGTAACCGGGCACCTTACGGTCATGCGGTCACATGAAAAGGAGCCCATATTAGGGGCGCAACCTTGAATCTAGGGGCAGCCCTACAGACAAACAGGCAGCATATCCACTCAAAACCCATTCCACCTGGGGGCCAACCAGAGGCGAGGAGAACCAAGGGGGGAGGTCGTCCTGGCCGATGGGCAAAACCGCAGAAATCTGGCCGAATGGGTTTTGTTCGGGGCGCAGGTAATTGAGGGTTCTAGCCGGGGGAGATCCAAACGATCTGGTCGAGCACGATCAGGGGGAAACTTTGGTGTAGGTTGTCGCAGAGAAATGTATAGCGGATATTGCAAAAAAGAGCAGATCAGTTGCTCGTACGATTTCGTAATTATCGCTATCACAGCTCGACAAGTAAATATGATCTCGAAAAGAGCTATCGGATGGTGTAAATATCATTAAAGGGGCTCCGAAATCTGTCCACGGCCCCCTGCTGTGATTCCTGGCAAATAGCCAGATGCGACCGCAACGCGACCGCGCCGCATGACGTTTTGCCTCTGTTTGGACGCGAAAACGCTTGAATTTAAAAATTCTGATCCTATTTTTGGAATCTTCGCCGAATTTTGATCACTCCAGACTTTTACCCTAAAACCTCGTGTATAGGTCCGGTACAATTTGGTTAGGTACCAATACAACTGACACCAAATAATGTTCGTAGGGGGCAATTCGCCGCAAAAGCTATATTAGGCTAAAGAGATGATTCTCAGGCCCCACCATCAATCTTTCATTAAACCACTTAAAATATTGGAAATAGTCGAAATACGATCAATAATTCAAACGAAATCGCAAAAATTCCACTCACCAAGCGAGATATTTGCAAAAACCCGAAAAAACGAAACACACCAGTTTACGGTCATCCGGAATCACGGAAGGTTCGTCCACATGAAAATTTTCACCCGGAACTATACACGGGGAGGACCTATACACGAGGTTTTAGGGTAAATGATGCAAATTGACCAGAGAAGCACCGAGATCGAGAGATTGGGTGCCTTACAAGGCATTACGACAGGTAATCGCCGCGCACTCAAAAGGTCGTTTTCGCCCCAAAAAGAATTCGGATTTTCTCAAATAGTTTAGGTTTTTTCGCAATTAAATCACTTTTCTGGCACTTCTCGGCAGTGACCCTTGCGTTTTTTGACCAGTAGGTTCAATCCCCGCATGCACGAATTTTGACTTCTGAGCCCCTTTAAAATCCGGTATTCCTCAAAAGAACTAGAGAACAAAAGAACTAGAGGTTTTTTCGCTTATGAGTAACAGCAAGAACCATCACCTTCCAAATACTGCTAGAGCACCAAACCTATCATAGGCCCTCCAAAGAAAACACTTGATTGGTCAACCAGCCCCAGCCGCTGGAGGTGACGAATAAATGGTGCGCGCCGGGGTCTACCCAGGCCCAAGCACCGGGGTCAACAAATAGGGGCGAATGGCGATTGACCGGGCGGGTACAATACCAACCCAATGCAAAGGGTGGTTGTTATTCTATCGCGCGGGATTAGGGGTGTGTGTAACGTGAATAATGGCATATTGACAGCCGTTAGAATGTCGGTATCTCAGAAATTTACGTATTAACCGACTCTAAAGTCGCAAATTTAAAGCGAGCGGCAATGAATTTTCGCTATAACTTTTCTAAATTACATTATTTGGGCTGTAATTAAAATTCTTAGTATATTTTTGATGCTCTATCGACTGGCGTAGCCAAAATCCTGAGACATTAGGGGAAATGTGGAAAATTTTGGGAATTTCCGGCTAGGGGTAAAATAAAGTCTAGCCCAAAACATTTGGCCACTCCAGAGAACGCATGCGCTAATTCGCAGCGCGCTAAAACGCATAGCCGCGTTGCGGGTCGCGAATGTGTCCAAGTTCAGATGGATCCATAGTCATGCTCTGAACGCGCCGTTAACCCGGCTGTAGGAGAACAGGGAAGCTACCGTAATGTGTGAAGGTCGAAAGATATAAAAACTGAAAAGTTCTTTTTTAACTGATTAAACCGGAATTGAAACTTCCGGAAAAACAGCCTCTACAAAAAAACCTTCCCAGCCCCTTTAAACAACCCCCAAATCGTAATAAACCCTTGTCTCGAGCAAGACTCGAGTAAATGTTGTGTTGGTGCGGGAAGGGCGAGGAGGACACGTGTGTGTATGTGTCTGTGCGTCCGAAACGTCCTCCTCTCATTGGCCGGCCACCCAAAATCTTTCCGGAGGGGGTGTAAAGCCCGGTGGCGCCGGCGGCCGACAGAGTCAGGGCCCCGGCGCTCGAACTCGTCGAGAATCGATTTGTTTTGGCTGGCTGATCATCAACAAGTGGCCGGGGGAGGTGAGGGGTCAATAGGAACTAGGGCTTGATTTTATAGCGCCCCGATTCGGAATTCGGAAAAACTTCCCTGAATTGTATAGCTTTCGAATTTCACAAAAAAAAACAGTTTGGCCGGATTCAAAAATCGAATTTTTCTGTTTTCAATATTCTAGCTTGAAAATCAACAACAAAATCACCCAAAAAAAATCAATAATCCGATGAGCCAAAGCCCGGCCGCCCGGATCGGCGAAGAGGGATGGGATCAGTCAATTCTTGCGACGAAATCTGTTGAGGGCACTCGAAAGCTCGGGCCCTCTCCCTGGGCCACAGAAGCCATCCCCGACCACTCCAACCGGGTGCCCGGAAATTTGTTGGCAGCAGTTCCACACGGCATTCTGTGGATTTTAGTCAGTGCAAAAATACGCGATTTCGCTTCCGGCTCGGTGAAACCAAACTTTGCTACTTACATACGTTATCAAAGAAACTACAGAATGCTCCAAAAACCTCAACCGAAACCTTAGAAAACGCAACGGTTCTGGTTCTTTAGCGGGGGGAGGGGCTTAGGCTTAGGCTTAGGTCATAGATTGTTAAAGTTAAAGAAGTTCAATATATTATTATTTTTTGGGGACTACATGATCACGACCCGGTAGAGCAGCAAAAAAAATATTAAAAATTTTATTTCTAGATCAAAATACAAGAATTTAAGCGAGTCATAACAAAAGCAAAAATAACCCTGGAAACGGGGTTGGTAAGCTATTTTTCAGGGTTTTCGATATTTTCCGACATTCCGCTAACGCTTCGATCAGCATCAAAAAATATACTAAGAGTTTTATACAGAGCTCAAAATATTGTAATTTAATATAAGAGAAGCTATTGACAAAAAAAGGTCCCCTGCTAGAAAGCTTTTTTGATTATTCGGAAGCTCTAGAATGTTACAGAGTAGTTCTGTCATGGCTTCCGCGCGTCAGCTACAAAATCGTGGATTTTTTGGGTTATAATTTACATTTTTTTAACGCGAGACCAAACGCCAACTTTTCACGTCCAACCTATAACCAGCCTATCGGCCCCGATCAGCTGTGGGCTTCTTTCGACACGCCCGTCCGGCGGAACAACATCTTTTTGAGGCCTCATGAAAATGGCCGAAGGGTTAGGCGCGATAGCGTGAGGGGACGGATATTACACAGCGCGCGCACACACACATACAGACAGACAGACAGACATCCACAACAGCCAGCCAGCCAGAGTCAAGGAGCTCTGGCCGGGGTCCCGCGACGGCGAGTTGCCTCGATAATTGATCACAATGTCCCGCTGCTTCTCCATGGCCCGGGTCAGGAATTATTCACAAGGGAGGGTTCGAAAAATTAGTAGAACATTTAGCGAAATTTTTACAACTATCTAGAACGGGAGAAAGCGGGACCAAACAGCTGTGGGGTGGCTGGTAAAAATCTGCACTCCCATGACATACGGTCGCGCACGTAGCTTTTTGAAAAGCCAGAACTTCAAACAAATAAAAACTTCTGAATTTGGGGAGCGACAGTCTCTGCAAGATTTTTAAGATTTGATGCGTTTTCTATTGTTAAGTCGGTTGGAAAGAAAACCTTCATGGATCGTAAAAATTTGACAAACAGCTTAACTTCTACAGTTCTTGGAAATTGTACGGCGAACTCTTTAGAAGGCGGCAATTCTGTAATGGGCGTGCGCATGATTTAAAAAGCCGCTAGCTAATCTAAAGGATTGCGTGCTAGCTAAAGATAGCAGGCCAAGTAAGACCCAAAAAAGAAAGTTCGACAAAAGGCCCGGCTCAAAAAAACCCTTGAGGGACAGAGCGCAGTTCTCTTTGCAGACCTGTCAAAAACGCCTCCACAGCTCAAGGTAAATACAATCAAAGAAAATTGGTTGGGGGTTTCGATGAGTCAATCGAATGTGTCTGGGCCGGGCCTTAAAATTTTAAAACGTAACGTAACGCAGCGTAAAAAACTATTTAAAAGACTATAAATACTTGAGATCCAGATGCTTCGATTAAAAATTCAGTTTATCTGGTAAAATCATGTTTTTCATTACATTCTTTTTATATATAAAGCTGAACTCTGAAAAAATCAAGAAATTCATCAAGTTCTAGGCAATTCCAGAGCATAAGCCTCGAAACGAACACCCCAGTCGGGGTTGGGAGGCAATTAATCCGGGTGAAGCGCCCCCCGGGCCGAACTGTGCGCCTCCGACGGATGGTTGAGCCGATCGGAAGCGCAATTCCCGGCTCATGCGCACACCCTCCAGCCGGCGGCCGCCAATTTTCTCATCTCCACACCGAAGCGCACCGCCTGAACCATTTCTATAGATGTGGCAAGGTTACGGTGTAAATGGAGGTATATGTATTTATTTATTAAGTGTACTCAGCAGGATTTTCAGAAAGGCAATAAATCCGTGCAGGTACCTTCGAAGTGTTCGGATTTTATTGTAGCGTAGTCGCAGTTTCCATCATATACAGGGTGTCCCAAAAATTTTGCGTTGTAAAAATCGCTTAAATCGAAGCTTATTTAATTAATTTTACTCTGGAAAAAATTAAGGTAAGAAGGCCTATCGGAACAATTTCACTTAATGTCTAGGGGGTCTAATTCCACGAAAACCCTACGAAAAACGGAAAATAAAGTTTGTTTTTGCTATAACTCGAGAACGACTGGAGCTACGCGGCTAAAAGTCAGGATTGTCGTTATTTATGGTCTGATACACCTCTGTTCCAATTTTGGGGCTGATCGGATGTAACACGGCGAAATGCCAGATGGTGCGTTTTTTTGGGACACCCTGTATACAAATTAGCTAGCTGATTTTGACGATTTTTACTAGACAATGTCTCAGCTCAAAAAGATACTGCAGAATATTCAAATTCTATTACCGTATGTCTGTATTTCTTCTTTTTTAGTCATTTCTGCAAAATTTGGTTCTTTCGCATTATCGGGGGACCGAACGTTTTTGTATAAGCCTAGAAATGCCTATTAACTGAATAGTAAGAGTTTGAAGTCTTTTTAGTAAAAAACAACTAGCTTTCAAGTAAAAACTTCTAAAAAGTTAAATATTTAAACATTTTGGTAAAAAAAATCGGCCATTTTGGTCGAAAAACTCTATATTTTTGATATTTTTAACACAATTTTGTAAAGTTTTTATGCTACGGAATAGAAAATAAAAAAATTTGGAAACAGCTCCGCTTTATATTTGAAAAATCAGACTAAGAAAAAAGTTTGTTCCCCGTAATGCGAAAAACCCAAAACGTCGACAATTTCTCCAACATCCGCATCTCTACGATCTCTTTCAATATACCCAACTCGTGTGCGATTTCCCTCAAAACATAAATTTTGTAAAGTTTATTAGTGTCTAAACGTGTCAAGCGAAAGTGGGGGGCTTGGGGGGCAAACAATTGACAAACACGGTGATGGGTAAGTTTCGAATCGAGAGAGCAGTCCAATCAAACAGTTCATTTCTTCACGGGGCTTTTATAGACTACAATAAAATTCAAACAATCAGCCTCTTGCACACAAAAAAAAACTGGGCGTGCAACAGGGCAATAGAAATCTTTGGGAATCGGTGGATGGGGGGGAGGAGGATGGCCCAAGGCACAAGAGAGAAGAGGAGGAGGAAAGATAGCCGCTACAATGTGAATAGGCGAATTTTGTGGATAGTAACGGCCGGACAGGAAACCGGAGGCGATAAAGCCGGCTCCCGCCGGTGCAACCCCATCTAACGGATCACAGTTTGCAGAAAATTTGGGAAGCGCGCGGACCTAGGTTTCACGTAGAATTTTCAACAGGAAACATTTAAAATTCCGGACTACAAAACCAGGGGCTACACTTCTGAGCAAACATTATCATCATCAAGACACGAAAATTCACCGAAAAGTAGGGATGGCTGTTGGGAAAATGGAGGGAGGGTCGATCATTTTCGAAAATCATTTTCTCGAAGTCAACTTTTCGAAAAGTCATTTTCCAAAAAGGAATATTTTCGGAATTCAAAATTTCCAAAAATTGCCATTTTCTATTGCCGGCTGGGCGCAAATTCTTCGAAATTCTGATTATCGAAAAATTGATGTCGAACATACGACTTTTTGAAAAATGACTTCAAAAAATAATTTTTGGAAATATGATTTTCAAAAATGTGTATAGAAATCTATATAATTCTAAGGGGGGCTGATTGAACGGACCACCGGGGGATACAAGCGAATCACGGGCTCGATACAATAGCATTGACTCGCCATTGGGGAGGATGACTAGCGTCGACTAAATATATAGAAATTGTATAAAGTGCCATATAGAAATCTAGGAGAAACCGGGTGATGGACGAGAAAAATCAGAATACATCTCGGGGGTGAAATACTTTTGAAACAATAAAAAGTGTGACTCGGTCGTGGTTCTAAACGGTGGTGTAGGCGGTCTAAAGGAGTGGAAAGGCAAAATAGTAAAATAGTCCGGGGCGGAACCTGACAACGCCATATTGAACATAGTAAGAAGCCTACCCCGGCTGGGGGAAAGTCAGAGGAATGGGCACCCGTTCGCTGGGACAAGGCCACATGAAATGAAGTGGGTAAAAAGAAAGATAAAAACAAAAACATTGTTTACAGGCGCTAAACCGGGATTCATAAATCGGACAAGGGTGGAGGGGGACATGTACATACTCGGGTTTCTTCGTCATTTGGAAAGTAAAGTACAGTAATGTATTGGCCGGTCAATGTGGGCCGGATATGTCGAGGAATCAGGATGAGCTGCGCTCCGATCGGGGATCCGGTGATTCGCTCCGCCGCAGTACGGTGTACACGGATTCGCAGTCGGCAAGCCTGCAAAAATAAATATTATTAATAATATTTATTCAATCTATTAAAAATAAAGGATTATATATTTTTGAGCTGCATAAGTGAAATAAAATAAATTTCATATTACGATTAAAAAAATATATTTGCTCAAATTTCATAATACCAACCGATCCAAGAGCGGCAAAACTTCGAGCAGCTCGGAATCGTGCGGGTCGTCGAACCACGTCTGGACGGCGATCTGGAAAATACACGTTATTCCGAATCCAATTTCATTTCCCCCTCTATTATTAAAAATAGAATTTACATAACTATCTTAAAGTTTTTTATCGAGAACCCGACTTTTTTATAAAACTCTTACGGCATTTTCAGGGTGGAATGCATAGCTGGCCGGCGAGTTGTCCATGATCAACGTCTTGTTCAGGTCACGCCCGAGCCGAGCCAGGTCTTTCACGTAGTTTCCCTTGTGAAACACGCAGGCCTCGCGGAACAGCCGCGACCGGAACACGTTGCGCTTGTCGAGGAGGTCAGAAACAGGGTCGGCGTACTAAAATTTCTATTTAAAATTAATTCACATTCATTTAAAAGGAATAGAAATTTATTAATTAGAACACTTAAATAATTTTACATTCCACGGTTACCCCAAAAATCAGAATTCGCTCCCTCACCTTGGCAAGGCTGGCGGTAAACAAGATGCACTCGAATTTCTCCCCGACATGGGCAAGGAATTCGTCGACGAATGGGCGCTTGAGCACATAGACCTGATGTATGCACCCGTCTATCTCGACCGGGATGACAAAGTCCGGGTTTTTCACTGGCTGAAATGGGAAAATAATAATAAAATAGAAATAGAACTAACATAGATTTTGATTAATATCGGTCGAATTCCCAGAAAAATTCTTATTTTTAAACACCTTTAAAGTTTTCCAAATTATCAGACCTCAAATAGAGCGAAATTTACCAAAAATACAATACACTGCTACGATTTTCTATAAATGATTCGTAAAAATAATGTAAAATAGCGCAACGTAAAAATTCGGATTCTCCCGGAATTACTAAATTTTTTTCAGGTACTTTCAAGCGATTTTAAGCTAATTCAAGCGGATACCTTAAACGAGGAGTGGACCAACGTCTCGTCCAAGTCGATCACCAGACACTTCTTGTTGATGTCACGCTGACGGATCGGGGGCAGCAAGAGCTTCTCGCTTGGCTAAAAATAGATTAAAACCGTATCCGAAAATTCCCAGAATTCCCCCATGACACTTGGCGGTTGTGGTTACTGCCCAAGAAAAGTTTTTCCCCGGAATTGCCCCCGATAAAATTTTTACCGGGCCAATTCTCGGGTCACATCAAAGCCATCTGTGTCCTTTCGGGCCGCATGTGAACCAATTTTGACCTTTTTTTATGCAAAACGTAGCCCAAAAGCCCCCGGTTTTACAGAATATTTTCCATTCAGCTACCTTCTTCCGGCCGATCAGCCCCATGCGCATGATCTCGGCCACCGACGGCGTCCGCCCGGGCGCGATCACCAAGTTTGCGATATAGCAAGCCGGGTCCCGCAGCGAGTCGAACTCCTCGGAGAACGTCGACCGGTTGTCGACGTACACTTGGCGCTGCATGAAGCGGCGCGGCGGTCTCATTTCTTTAACAGTAACAATTCGTAAAGGAGAGCCGTTGGGCCGAGCGACGGATGGGGAAGAAGCCAACGCGCCCGAAGGAATTCTCTAGGAGCCAGATGAAAAAAGTGGAGGCGCGCTGTTGTGGTCAAAAAAGGGCTGCCAAATGCATGGTGGGGCCGAGGGAGAGAGGGCGGAAGGATTAGAAATTCATGAAACGATCTATTTGGAGGCAGTGAGGAAGTATGCTGTCCTAGTCGGAGACCAGAGATGGCGAGCAGTTCAGGGAATACGGTTAGTGTTTGTCGAAAAGCCAATTTTGTCGCGAAAGCGGCTGCACCGGGTTCCTATTCATGCGGTTTCAATGTGTAGATTGTATTGCGGCGAGAGAGAGAGAGAGGGAGAGAGAGAGGGAGAGAGATCGAAAAACTGACTAACCTCGAACCGTTTTGAAGCACTTGGCTACCCGGAACACAATGCTGGGGAAAGTGACAATAATATGGTAGACTTGACAGTACTCGATAGAATCCTCATCATCCGGTATCCGATCCGGAAGTCTCGGGGTTAAGCGAATATACACGGATTCTTGAGCCCCTTTCGGCTGACTTGAGGTGAACGGTACCGGTTTCCGGAAGTTCCAGCGTTCAGCCCACGGCTCGGGAGTGACCGAGAGCGCAGCCGATGTACAGGGGGAAATCGAGGAATCGCGAATGGGGAACGTGTAGCGCCGGCGGATGCGCGGGCGACTGCGATTGAAGAAGCGCCTGGCCAAATCCTGCGGTGTACAGAATACTGGTTCGCTGGGGATTCGGAGGTGTTCGAGGGGAGTTAGTGCCGATAGGCCGGTATCTAGGAATGAGGTGGCCAGGGCGGCTGATGGCCTCATCGTGCAAGCCATCTGTAGTGATGGTTTTCTGAGTTTTGGGAATATCAGGTTGGCTTGTGGAGTTCAGGTAGCCGAGCTTAAGATTCTATGCAATAGAATAGTCAGCTTAAAAGCTGAGAACCCACGTCAGAGACTCGCGGCTGTAGTTCTGATTTCTAGATTTAGAGATATCAGGCAACCTTCGAAATCCAGGTAGCCGTATTTCTGACTCACAGGAACAAAATAATCAGCTTTAAAAACCTGTTTCAAGGAATATGATATAGCCAGAGGCTAAAGCGCCACAGAAATGTCGTGGAATGTCAGCAATAACAATAACTCCGGAAACTGTGAATCACAGCCCAGTCGAGTTGAGTGCCCCGCGGAATGCGACGAACACCTCAGACAGCCAGGTCAACCCCGGGGCGGTGGAATTGATCTGGGGCTCGTCTTTCGAGGCTTGCGTCGTCTCGTTTTTTGAGGCGGCTTGAAGAGAGATGGGTGCCCGGGAGTGGGGAGGAAGGCTGGAAGTTCAGCGCCGGTGGGTTCGTCAGTGCTCGAGAGCAACAGCTGCCCCGTGTGGATCGGAGGGGTCCCGGTATGAAGGGTGGGGGCCAAAGGTGGGGCGTTAAGTGGGGGGCAGAGGGAAGCGGGAAGGCAATTCGCGTGCGATTCTGCTGCGTGCAGCCATATGGCCCACCGGCAGGCAGTCAGCGTGAACAGTGGTTTCTCCCCTTGGGGCCCTCGGGGCATGACTCGAGGCCCAAAAAGCAGACGAGGCTGGCGGGGGGATCGGTGGAGCAGGAGATGGAGGGCCCGGAAATTGAAAAACACCTGACGCCCCTGTGGGGCAACTGGAGGGCTGAGCAAGGAGGGCCAATGATTGTTGTGATCCGGGAAGGGAATTAAACGGAGGGATGGTGGAAAGGGGGGAGCATGTGCTAATTCCTGAAATTCCTCAAGGGTAAGGAAGCAGCCGGCTTGGCAATTAGTCTAGTCAGCTGGGCGAGAGGAGATGAGACATAACAACAACAGCCCTGGATGAAATGTAGGCGCTAAAAAGCCGCAGAATTTCATAAAAGCTTGCTAAAAGCTTGATATCGTGAAAAATTTAAGATACAAAAGCCGACGAATTTCATCATCAAATTTTTTTGGTTCTTTCGCATTATCGGGGGGGGGGACAAATTTTCTGTATTGACCGGGAATGCCTAGTAACTTAAAAGTAAGTATTTTCATAATGATTCTCGGAGAATAAAACTATTATAGCGAGAAAAACTATCTGAACATTTTGAACATTTTTTAAAGATCGACATTTTGGTCGAAAATTGCTTTTTAAAAAAAATTGGTTTCTATGAAAAACATTTCGGCCCCCGATAATGCGAAAGAACCAATTTTTTTTATAAATTGCGTTGAATCCAAAAGTGAGTATTCCAAAGTGGCAAAGGCCAATTATTATTCATAAGGAGCTTCTGGCGCGCACAAAGCGTCGACCAGAGACCTGTGCCGAATCAAATGAGCGCCGACTGGTGTGGGGTGAAACCTGTTTGTTCTTGCGCTCAAGCACATTGAGTGCAAATGCGAGCTTCGGACGGGGGGATTCAGAGGAGGGGGGCGCGCGGCAAAAAACGTGCTACAAATCCTAGATCCTATCGCCTCGTGTCGAGGAGCTGCCAACGGCATACCAAGAGGGTTGCGAAGTGAGGAAGGAGTTGGCATGGAACGGGACAAAACTCGATCGTTCCGGTGCAATGACAGTGGAAAGTGGAATTAGAAGCCCAAAAAAATAAAAAATCGGAACCACAATTGTCGGTTCTGGACTGTTAGCGGGGACCGAATTTTTGCCTATGTTGTCTAGGGCCCTAACCAAATATAACCCATGTTTTAAGGATCTAAATAGCTTTTAGATATACAAAGAAAGTAAAAATAATAATAAATTTCCGAAAATTTTTGCCCTTTTGGTCGAAAATGTATGGAAAATGACCAAAAAACGTAAAAATTGTCGAATTTTCTAAATTTAAAAAATATTTTTTTATAACTTTTAGCAAACAAAAGCTACTGAAAATACGAAAATACATTAAACATCATCAAACGATATAGGTCGAAATACAAATACTGCCCCCCCACTAACAGTCCCGAACCCAAAAATCGATGCGCCCCCAAAAGCTAATTCGATAACCAACTTTTCATTTCGTGAGAGAAGATGGTGGTGAGTTCTCCGGGGGGATGGGGGAGAAGAGGAGGCAAATTTTGCCTCCCTCCAAAAAACGGAAGCACTCGAAGCAATGGGGCAAAAACGCCGGAAGCTAACGAGGCAGGCTGGTTGCCTGGAGGCAGCCGAGGTGGTCGGGCCAAAAGCAGAAGTCACGTCATCTCATCGCCGCCCAAAAATGGTGGATGAGGCCCGGGGAGGAAGACAAAGGGATGGATGATTATTGGCAGAGCAGGCAAAGCCGGGTGGTGGTGAAGAGAAGGGGAGCGGGGGGTGGTGATAAGCAGCGGCTCGGAGTTTGGCTGAAGCGGAAGACCAGCTGGAGCAGCGCGATAGAGAAGTTGTCGCCAATTTTTGACAAAATTTCGGCTTTACGGCTGGTACTTTTTCGTATTTATTTGGTGGAAAGCGCGAAAGCAATCGAAACGCTAACGATTTCTCGAAAATTTGGCTTTTGCGGCTGGAGGACAGTTGTGGAGAATTCTAGGTTTAAAAAAACGCTGGTATTACGTTACATAAAAATCGCAAATTAACAATATCATAAATAAGACCTTTTACAAGACGTGAAAATGGCCAAAAGTTAAAATTAACATCGATCCCTAAATTGTGAACTGCTAAAATTTAAAAAAACTAAAGCGCCGGTCGAATTCAAGAAACTAGGAAGTCAGGATTACAATTAATAGGCGGTCTAGCAAAATGAAGATAAACGGGGAATTAAAATAGGAGTAAAATAACGGCCCAAAAAATCGAAACGGGATCGTTTTTCAAAATTGCGAGAAACAAAGCGCTGCTGGCTCTGTGTGTGTGCATGTGCCGTATTTGCGTAGAGATCCCGTTATGGGATTGTGTGTGTGCGGGCGGGGGGAGGAGGCGGGTGGATGTAGAAGGACGAGGCGAGCCCTTATTGGAGAAACGACGATGTGAAGCCAGAGAGCCGGGTGAATCGCGACGGAGCAGACGACACGCCGGATGCAGAAGGCCAACCGCCCGAAAAGGCATGGTTGAAGAAGAGGTGGACAGCCCGACATGCCGGCAGACAAACGGGCCCACACACACGCCATCTTCAACGACACATCGCATAGGGCAATTGCTGGCCCGCTTGCGCTCCGAGGGCCCAGATAAATCTTGCACTAGGGGGCAGACGAGGCCGAAATGGCAATTTAGTCGGGTTTGTTGGGGCAAGGATGCAAAGAACAGGCTCGAGATGGGGATGACGCTTACACTCAAGGTATCGGGACGGCCTTTAAATGAGAAATTCCGCTGGGTCAACGAGTCCGGAGAAAAAGTCCAAATACCGACATGCCGATTAGGGGAATCTATTAGGGAAATCTCGAAAAAAAGAATCTAGAATTTTCAGAATATCGACGTTAGAATCTCAATTTAGAATCTTGTATAGTTAGAATTTTTCTCTTCAGCCGGAAGGTTGCACTTCACAGAAGAGAATTTTGGGTGTAAAATTAGCTTATTCCTTATCGGGATTTTAGCATGTCGGGATTTTGGCTTTCGGTATTATCGAGACATGAATATTGGAATTATGGCCGGAATTGCACCCTACAAACTTTAGAGAAAAACTTATAGATCATGCATTTTTTTGCCGGAAAAGTTAAAATTCTCCAAAGAAGCCAACGTAGCAAAAGGGACGTTCACGCACGAAAGACCGATTTCACACAAAAAAAATCCAGGTTCCTCTCTATTTGGCGCCCGTTTAGGGCGGGCAGTCTAAGGCATTAAAGGGGCCCTAATCCGCGCGTTGGGCAAATGCACAAACAGAGAAACTTTCTTTTCACCGCCAGCAAACATCGCCTACAAGTAGTCCAGCCAGTACGCGCCGCGCGTAATCGTGAGTGTTTTAGCGAGGGTGGTGGGGGTGGTGGGCGAGCTGTTTGCGCTTGGCCATTCCCAATTCGTCGAACCGTTCAATAGCAGGGCGGGGGCAATGCAAACCACTCAATGCGCATTTTTCGTTTCGTTTTTCAGCACTTGCCCTTTGCATTAGTCATGAGGTGGTCTAGGTGAGCGGAAGAAAATAGACCAAAATTTGACATTCAAATCTCACCATTTTCCCTTAATAACCGCAAACGTCAAGGTATCATTTACTGATTAAAACGAGCGCTATTTTTCAGTGGATGGCATTTTGCATTTGTCATGATTGTCCCAGAGAAAAAATAGCGCAAAATCTGAACTTTCCAAATATCAACGTTTGCTGACGATGAAATGCGTATTGCCGGCGACCGAAGGAAATAACCAAATTCAACATTCAAAATCCTCCCTATTTTTTCTTAATAACCACAACCGCCAAGCTCTCTTTTTCTCTTCTAAAACGCTCCTCAAACCAACCTTCAAGTTGTCGAAGAACGTCTGCAGGCTGCCCTGGCTGTTGGGTGTCACGGGGATTCCGTTGGGCGTGATTTGGTGGGCCTGTTGATGAGCCTAAAATTACAGAATTAGGGGTTTTTACTGTTATTTAGCCCAAATTAAAAAGCAAACATAAAAAGGCCCAGAAAAAAGTTTGATTAATATTTACCGTCTCTGCTCTTAATGACTCACGGTGATGCTGGAAAATTGCTGGGGGAACGCGAAAATTTTTATTTACCTTGACAATGTTTGCCGACTCGGATTTCTGGGCATCAGTCGGTTGGGGCACGGTGATCGTTCCATCTCTGTTCACCTGAAAACAGATCGATAAAGAGATTGAAAAATTGCGATTTTACCGAGTTTTAAAATCTGAAAATTACGACAAGCTCGAGACAAACCTGCGTGATCAAATTCTCGACGCCGGTGGACGGCTTCCGCTGGATGGGGGTGGGAGCCGCCGAGTGTTCGCCCTGGTTGTTGTTCTGCAGCTTTTGGGTCGACGAGGTGCTGCCGTTCGGGGACCCGCCGGGGCCTCCGACCACTGGTATCAACGGGCCGCGGTTGGTGCGAACCGGTTCTAAAAATCAACTTTATTTTTGAAGGCGAAAAAGCGAGAGGAGGAATTTTCTTCGCTGATAAAACGAAAGTAGCTTTTTGCCTACGGGTATTTAAAAAGAAAATTTATTCTTTACGTAGACTTTCAATTAATATATCTCAGGCATAATTTTTCGAGTAAAGCCTAAGTAAAACTAGATTTTAATCAGTGCGAATCTATTCTAAAAGCGGAATTACGGTTTTTAAGCAAAAAATTGGTATCAAAAAATTCTTCCAAATGAACCAAAACTAGCCCTTAGCTCATAGAAAATCATAAGGGCCAGTTCCAGACCTCGAGGGCAAGTTAGTCCAAAAAGTTTTGACGCAAAGCCGGGACCCCATCCAACCCGAGTAGTTCCCGAAACTCGACAGCTGATAGGGACAAGAACTGCGGGGCCAAAGAGCCCTTTCGCTCAAAATGGGGAGCACTCACCAATTTCCTGCTGTGGAGTCATGCAGCAGCAGAACGACTGCATCCAGCGCCCCCATCTCGGCGGCTTTGTACGCGAGGAGGATTGACGATTTTTCTCTGAAAAGAGGCGGAATTAATCAAGTGGGACGGATAGGAGGGGGCAGGAATTCTGGCCGGCTGGCTTGGGGGGCCCCGGAGCTCGCACTCTCATTAAAATGCCTTAAGACCCGATGTCGGCTAGACCTGGAGGCTCACCCCGGGGTTGTCAGGACCTTAGAAAATAGGTTGTCAAAAGTACTAGGTTTTTATGTCCCACGAAGACGGTGGCGAGCTGCCCCGAACCTTACATTGGCATTTATTTTGAAATTTTACCTTTTAAACCTGATTTTTAAAACCATCCTAAGCTAATTTAAATCTGTTTTTAAAAGTTATTTCTCGTGAACTAAGACGAGTGTAGTCAATTCGTATCGGAAATTTGCGCTAATATTAAAATTAGAGCCGTTAAATTAAAAATTAGAACTCTAGCAACACTTAGCCAAAAACCCTCAAACCACGCACTACTAAAACTTAATAAAAACCTCTGAAAAACCGCGGTGGTGTCGAGCGCCGAATCTGGGTGATAGTCGGGTCGGTTTGAGTGGTCCAGACACCGCTGGTCGGCGGATTCTGATTATAGCCCTGGCCTACAGGCCGACTGGGTGCCGTCTTCTGATGGTATCCATTTTCCACAGCCCTCCCATTCGTGTAAACAACCCCATTCTGGGGTGCCCTCGGCCTGCCCACCGTATGTGCGGCTTGGGTAGGTACATTCTGATATAGGCCTTCCGGGCTGCTCTGTCTCGGCAAGCCTCTGGGCGCCAATTTGGGAGACCCCTGCGGCAGGGTCAGCGGAAAGGGCTGGTATTGCCGACGAGCTGCCGGTAGTGTCGACGATTTCGAATTGTGTTCCGGATAATAGGCGGTCACCGGCTGGTTCCAATATAGATGGTTGATATTGTTTGCCGGTTCAACGGATTTCCCTTTGCCCCAGTACCCGGGGCCATTCTGCGTGCGCAGCGGGGCTGCTCCCGTGTAGACCATACAGTCGACGGCCGGAATTTGGTGTCAAGCGTAGCGGCGCGGGGGCTCGTCAATTAGCAGGGGGAGCACGAAATACGGCCGTTTTGTCGAAAAGTGGAAGGGAGAGGCCGATTGTTTGCCGCGCGTGAAACGAGCACAGGCAGGCGGGTGGTTTTTGGGGGAGAACCGTCGAATCGATTACGGGCGAATTTTCAGCAAAAGTTGATGCCCAGGGAAAAAGAGAGGCGTATTTTCGGGGGGTTGGGTCAAAGGGCACCCACCCAGCCGGCTGGCAGAAGAGATTCGGGGGGTATAGACAGTCGAGGAGGGGCTGAAATCCGGGGCGAAAAACCGGACCCAGCAGAACCTTTAGGCGACTGTGTGTGGCCCAAAAGCACACTCTCCCCGGGCTGCACACCCACACTGCAAATAGACTGTAGAAGTGGGGTACCACCGGCGGCAAATTATTGCAATGCCGGGGTAGAGCTTCGATGAGTAAAGCCGAAGCCTTTGGCTTAGAAATAATATTTAATAGCTATAGCACAGCAAAGTCGTTGTCGTCAGAATAATGGCGCGCCGGGCTCATCCACGAATCAAGGGGAAGAGCCAGCGAGACGAGGCGGGTTGCTGAGGAAATGTGTGGGACCCTGAAATGGATGGGCGGTTGTTGCCGCGCGGTGCACACCACCCGAGAGAATATCACGGCGTGAAAAAGGGCGATGGCGCACATGGCCCCATCTGAGGACACGGAATTCCGAAAAGCGTGAAAAATAGCGAAATGCTGCTAGTGATTCCCCTTTGCGGGGGATGGATGATATAGAGGAAATGATGCGAGGGTAATACTATGGCCTATTCGGTATTGAAAAATAGAGGATGAGAAGAGGAACAATGAACTATCGTTAACGTAAGCCGATTATAGTGACTGAAGGGGTGGGCAAGGCTATGGATTTTGTCGATCAAAAATTACCCAATGTTTGTCCGCGCCTGCTACACGCAACGCGCCACTTTCTCGCCTAATGAGGCTCTCCTAAGCCCATAATCTTATCAATTAAGCAAAAGAAATGGGAACGGCGTGCGCGTTGCGTGTCGCGGCTACAGAATGAGTCAATAGGCATAATGCTTTTTGTCCGACTATGAATTTCTTGTAGAGCTTGCAGCGACACGCAACGCCGCGCTTTTTCGCCTAATCAGAACCATAGTCCAACTTAAATTCGGGTGCCATGCGCGTTGCGTGTCGCGGATGTAGGCAATCCATGGGCGACAAAACACCTAGTCTGTCTTGCCAGTTTTTAGAAAAATCAGTAACAATCTAAAAATATTTCCAGAGCAGTAGCAGAAAACCCAGACGAACTAAACCTAATCATATTTTTAACCCCTTAAAATTTAATAAAAAATATAAAAAACTAGAAAGCCAAGAAACTAAAAACCCCCAGACGAACACCCGCCAGAAATGCAACCAGCCGGTTGGCCGATTTTCCGGGTAGAGTGCAGCAGCAAAATGCGGAAATGGCATTCGGCTGGCCAGTCGCCTGTGTTGGGGCGTGTAAATTCGGGGCGGCGAGGGAGGGCGGAAAAGGCATAGCAAAAAACTCGGCAATGCCATGGAGCGGATACTATGCAATCGATCCGGGGTCGGCGGTTCAGCCGGGGTGGAGAGCGTGAAAAATCGGCGAGTATTGGCGAGGTAAGTCTACAAACATGGCGGGGCCCCCGATCACATGGGGGCCGAGTGGTGCGGCGGGGTTCGGTGGACTCGCCCGGTACACCGGCGACCACCTCTACTTTCATTTTACTTTTGGGGGCAACGACCACGACGTGGTGTGCTTGTTTGTTTGGCTTTTTGCTGGTGGTGTACAGGGTGTCCCAAAAAAAAAGACACCGGCCGCATTTCTCTATTTCGGGTCCGATCAACTTGAAATTTTGCACAGAGGTAGCGAAGTCAATTTCCCATGAACACAGAAAGTTTCAGCCCCATCGGTCAGCGGATTTTATAGTTATAACAGAAATACTTTTTATTTTTTATTTAATATGGGGACCTCTGCAATTTGGCATCAAAAATGTGCGTAATTTTGTCATTTACGAGCTTATTTTGCATAATTTTTGCCGAAAAAGGCCATTTGCAGTTTTGCGCTTCGTAAGAACGATTGCGCATGACAAACAAAATACCGTGAAAACAACAGCTTTTTGAGCACTCAAACACATTTTATTGAAGTTTTGGTCAGTTGGGCCTGCCTTGGACTCGACGCAGCGTTTGACCAGCTCCTAATTAATGCCTAAATCCAAATCGAGGCTTTAAATCTATGCGTAAACCGTAAAATAAATTAAAACAACCGGTGAACGTATGTTAAAATACTGGTTCCTTATATCTGGCGGTTTTCTGGATAATTTTTACTTCCCATGCGCAATCGTTCTTACGAAGCGCAAAACTGCAAATGAGGTTTTTCGGCAAAAATTATGCAAGATCAGCTCGTAAATGACAAAATTACGCACATTTTTGATGCAAATTGCAGAGGTCCCCATATTAAATAAAAAATAAAAAGTATTTTCGTTATAACTTTAAAATCCGCTGACCGATGGTGCGGAAACTTTCTGTGTTCATGGGAAATTGGCTTCGCTACCTCTGTGCAAAATTTCAAGTTGATCGGACCCGAAATAGAGAAATGCGGCCGGTGTCTTTTTTTTTGGGACACCCTGTATGTTGGGGGGAGCGCCGCGGAAAATTGAAAAACGGGGCAAGGCCAGGTGGGGTCAGTTAATTGCGGGTAGTCAACGGGATTTATTAGCGGGGAAAGAAATGAAATCTGGACTTCAATCCTATTTTCAAGAAAGTCAATTTGGCAACAAAAAAACAAAGCCAATTTTCCATTGAGGATTTATTCCTTAGCGAAGCGAAAATCAAAGAGCGCATTTTTTTCATTCTATAAACAAGTCAATTCTGATTCCTGTACGATGATGATTTTTGCAAAATAAATATCCATGATTTTATCACACTTAAAAGAATTTAAGTTTTAAGATTTAAATAAAAATAGATTTATTGCTAAAAAAATTGTGTGAATTCGATTCGAAAAATTCAAAACTGAAATCGTCATTTTCTAAAAAATGAGCCACCGAGAATATTTTAGAATGTAATTTTCTATGGACTGGCATATTTTTTTGCCGTTTTCCGGATGAACAGAAAAACAGCACCTTTTAGAAGCAAAAAAGAGCAAGAAGAGGCCGTTCTAACCTGCAAAATTTGGACCGAATATCCAGGGCACACTGCGCCGCCTTTTCATCACTTGTTTGTATGCATGGTGCTGTTTTTGTGCCCTTTCGAAAGGGGGAGCAAGAGCGGAGAGCAGCACACGCGCAGGGGAGGCCCCGAATGGCTGATGGGAGGGTGTCCTATTTTTCGGCGAGCCGGCGGGCCACGCAAGAATCACTGCAACATGAAAAAACAAACGCGCGAGCGCGCGTGTGCCACAGACGCTTATTGTTCATGTCTGGCACGACAGAAGGGGGGCGGAAGCCATAAGTATATTGTTAGTGGTATACAGGGTGTCCCAAAAAAAAAGCACCCCCCTCTAGCGGCGCGCAGTCGTGTCCGATTTTTATCGTTTAGGTATCTATCGAAAGCTCTTGAAAAGGCGAGAAAACAAGGAGGGTTCAGTTTCTTTATTATCTATTTTTATTAGCAAATTTTACGTCCAAAAACCATGAAAACGGCAGATTTACGCGAGATCCGCATGCTAATCGCGAAATTCCTATTGAAAATCCACCTGTTTTTTAGAAAAACGTTGAATCTCCAGCGTATAAAAATAAATCTAATAAAATAAATCCCGCTTGTTTTCTCGCCTTTTCGCGGGCTTTCGAATGGTATAAAAATTATCCCGATCTGAGCTTCCCCCGGACCGCTAGAGGGGGGTGCTTTTTTTTTGGGACACCCAGTAGTATATCGTTCCTGTGGAAATGTCATAGGCCCGGGGTGCTATTGGCCAATTTCCGGGCAAAAAAAGGCTCGCCAAAAAGTAATGGCCGAGACAGGAAATAACTATAGCGGCACAAAAAAAGCGAGGCAAGAAGCCAATTATATCCGGAGAATTAGTATGAGGTTTTAGGACCAGCGAATCAAAAAAAATGGGTTCTGTTTCGTTAGTGGGGGGGTCTCTTCTTCGATCTTGGCTCCCTGGTATTAAAAAAATAGGACTGTAGGACGTAGGACTGTATGAAATGTTTGACTACTTGTCCAAAATTTCCGATTTTTTTATACGTTTTTAAATGTAAAAGGGCGTAAACCATCATTAAAATATCATTTTGACCATAGGGATCTACAAGAAAATAGGAAAAGTGAGCCCCAACTAACGAAACAGCACCTAAAAAAATTGCAAAATTGATGTCCCGAGAAAATGGATGTCAAATGACCGGGTCCGCCGGTGAATCAAAGGCAAGCGCCGTCGGAGCGGATTAAAAATTTGCCTTTTCCCGAATGCCAAGGCGGGGCTGGGGTTGGTGGTGGCAAAACGATTAGGGATGTCGGAGCGAAGGTGTGTGTGGGGCTGGCTGCTGTGCAGATGTTTGGAATTTTTAATCGCATCCATCAGCTATGACGGAGGCCGCGGCGGCCGGGTGGGATCTCCGGAAATGTGTGTTGGCGAAATATCCGTTGGCTAATGGACGGATGGCTAGACCGGGAGGGTCGTCGTCTCGAGGCGAGGAGGTGAAAATATTTCGAGGAGAAATGGGGTGCCAGGGGGACGTGGATGGGAGAAGCAGGAAGTTATCCCCCGGAACGCCTTCTGGGCGAGTGAAATTTGGAAATTTTTAGGAGGCGGATAAGTGGTTTTTGAAATACCAGAAATTTTCTAGTGTTAAATTTAGTGGGTTTTACGAAGAATGAGGAATCTTTTGGTTAAAATAATTTAATTTATGGTGCCTATATTCCAAAGAAAGAGGAATCCAAGACGGAGAAAACGGCGAAAATTTATGAGTTGGCGAAAGTTAAATTTTGTATTTTTTCAAAAAGAGTGCAGTACGCAACTGCCGACTTTCCAAACTAAGCGGTATAGTATCTCAACGTATTGTCAAAGATTCGCAAAAAATTTTTGAGTTCGATATTCCATCGATTTTCGATCGAAAAAAAAACGAATTCCACATTGACACCAGCATGCACCGAAATTGTAAAACGCCGAGAAAATGGGGGAAAGGGCCACTAGAGCGAGAGAGACAAGGAGAGGAGGGGCCCAGGCTGGTCGAGGCGTACGCCGCTGTGGCCCACGGCGGTGCCGGCAATTCGGGCAGGTGGTTTACACTCCCCGGAAAAGATCGCCTCGGCAAAAGTGGCTGAAAACAAAGAAGGACTGGGGGCATGAGATGGCGGCTGGTGGGGGAGTGTGTGTGTATGTGGCCGTATTTCGACCAGTCGAATGGGATCCGCTCGCAACTCGGCCCGAGATCAATTGGCTCATCTTATCGCGTTGGTTTTTCCGGGGGTGCCATTTGTCCGCGAGAGAACGCTGGTGAGAAATTGGAAAAGCGCGGATCGGCTCATAAAAAGGTGAAAATGACCGTGGATGTATCTATCAAGCAGTAATATAGAGGGACCCGAAAATCATAATACACCTTATAATTTACTGTAATTAGTACAGCCAAAAGTTCTTTCGCATTATCGGGGGGGGGGGGGGGGGGGACGAAAATTCGTTTTAGGTGCCAATTTTATTTTTAAATTTTATTGAAGAATAGAAAAATATAGATTTTTCGATCAAAAATGGCCGTTTTTTACTAAAATTCAGAGTATTTGAAAAAAATTGTAAGTTCTTAGATTGTTTTACATTACTAAACACATGAAAAAATTCCTATTAAGTTACCAGGCATTTTTAGATTCATACAATAAAAATTCTTGCCCCCCTCCGATACTGCGAAAGAACCAAGCCTGAAAATCCAGAGCTGAAAGAACAAAACGCCTGGCCGCAGCCAAAGATCCGCCAACTCGCAAAATGCGGAAATGGTCGTGGATCTATCAAGCCGTCAAGCAACCCCGAAAATGGAAAATACACGCCATCATTTACTGTAATAAGCACTACAATAGATTTTCGCTACTATAGCCAAAAATCTAGACAATCGCCGAAAAGAACAAAACGCCGCCCGGACGCAGCCACAGATTAGCCAACTTCCCGGCGCTCCGGGCACCAATTAACGGCCGGAACGAGGTGGTTTTTGGGGTTGGCAGCCAAAAAACATGTGATTTCCAGTGAAATTGCTAGCCGGCCCAATCGGTAACCGTGGCAGACCGAGTGTCGATCGGCGATTTTGCGGCGTTAGCCATAAATCCGGTTCGATCAGCTTTTTATCGGGAGGAGGTGGGGGATGCCCGGCGGTGATTGGGGGCGAGAACAGGGATATTAGCGAGTCTCGATGGGGATCTGATCAGCTTGGCGGTTTTTACGATGATCGGATCTGCCAGGATAATATTTGGGATCGCGCCAGGACAGAGCAAAATCCGTTTTTTAAATATCCTAAAAAATGGCCAAAATGGGTGATTTCATAATCGTCCAAAATGGATCGGTCGCTTTAAAAGATTTGTCCTCTAGAATGTTTAGTGAATTCACAATAATTTCCGTTAGGCGACAAAGGGAGTCACGAAAAAAAACAAAAATTATGTTCTCAAATAACAGGGAAAAGGCTGATTGATAAGCATTAAAAAATCGGTTAAAGCCATTATACAATCCTAGAAAGTAGTTACAAGAAAATCCAAAGGAGCATGAGCTTCTCTTATGACCTTTCCTGAAAAACCTACTTTCTCAGACCATAAAAGCATGAATTACCACCCCCATGGCAAGTTACAGTCTCAACAACACACGATTTACGATCCATTAACCACAATGGGGAGAAACATGATAGCATGCAGTCATAACTCATCGTACTGCAGCGGGCGGCAAAAGCCCGTCGTCCCCGCCTCAAAACCCAAAAACCCCCGCCGCACGGCACCGCACCCCCCACACTCGCAACCACGGGCACGGAATTGCACAGCGTTAGTCCAGGGTTGCTATGGCGCGCCCCAGCGACAGTACCCCAGCCGAGCCTTTTCGGGGTCTCTTCCTCTCATCTTTCAACGCGTAATTGGACACAAAACCCAAGGAAACCGAGAATAGATGAAAAGATAAAACTAATTGATTGTATGAAGAAAATTTGGGAGGTTTAGATCTTGATACTGACTGTTTTGCTGCCTTTCATACTCATAAGGTTGAAATTTGCACACAATGGCGCAAGTGCCGGGTTATTTTGACGACCATTTTTCTTTTTTTGCCAGAGCCCACAAAAAAACAACGTCGCGTGCGTATAGCAATTAACTTCTGACTATTATTCACATTCAGCTTTTAATTGACGGATCCTTGTTTCAGTTATATCCAAAAAGATGACGCTCCATAGCTGAATGAGACGATCTATCTGAATAGCAACAGGGTTAGCTACGCGACCGACTACAAGGTTAGGCGGCTTTGCTTTGAGCAAGAGTTAGACTTAATCTCTCGCTATTTTATTGGTGCGTTTAAGACATACTAGCTGATTCTGCGCATTTGTTTCAGGCTTTTCATCTTGACTTCATGAGCACAGTAGAGCAGCAACGTTTTTAGTAGCCAAGCAATGTCTAGCTCATCAGGCAAATCCAGCCGGCTTTCCAACTTGATAATATGGATGTGTAAATTAACTTTGTAATAATTACTACACTGGTTCCGTCGGAATTTTAGCGATGTCGATGCCGTTTTCCGATGCGAGGAAGGCAAATTTTTTAACGCAAGAAACCTCAAACGATGCTTAAGCTGTAAGTTTATGTAAAAGCTAAGCTAGCTTGAGCCCTGCTTAAGTATGACAAATTGTAAGCCTTGCTTAACCCACCTTATGTGGGCTTTACGCGAAGCTCGTCAACTAACCTGTTTTTTGAGACGAGCGGTATATTAAAGCTAATGTCCGCTGCACGTACGCCAGTTAAACAGATTAAAGCCAAGCTAAGCCTATTCTTCAATTAAAAGTCAAGTAATTTCAGCAAAACGCCTAGTAAGCTTCTACTTTCAAGCTTCAGCTTCTTTTTTTCATTTATACAGTTGACAGTTTTGGAGCTAATAGCACACCACAATAGCAGGCTTTGAACATAACTTAATGATAAAAGCCATACTACCTTCGAAAAACCATGTGTTAAATAGCTAAGAACGAATGATAACGCCCAGAAACATCAGAAACTAGGCTCCGACAAGCGATGCTGCACTATAATGGCTTCTGGAACGTTCAATGAAGTCAGTGAAATCAATTTTATGTATTAACGAAATGATTTCACGATTAAATGAAAGAATCTGTGCTCAAAACGGTGAATAATGCAGATATTACGGCCCCGACTAGCTCCATTCTCCTATAAAAGAAAAATGGTCGTCAAAATAACCCGGCACTTGCGCCATTGTGTGCAAATTTCAACCTTATGAGTATGAAAGGCAGCAAAACAGTCAGTATCAAGATCTAAACCTCCCAAA
Organism: Mesorhabditis sp. LJ9110; assembly: GCA_038088335.1. Classification (NCBI taxonomy): domain Eukaryota; kingdom Metazoa; phylum Nematoda; class Chromadorea; order Rhabditida; family Rhabditidae; genus Mesorhabditis; species Mesorhabditis sp. LJ9110. The sequence continues at coordinate 62,464 of JBBGBA010000116.1, read as the reverse complement.
TTTTCTTCATACAATCAATTAGTTTTATTTTTTCATCTATTCTCGGTTTCCTTGGGTTTTGTGTCCAATTACGCGTTGAAAGATGAGAGGAAGAGACCCCGAAAAGGCTCGGCTGGGGTACTGTCGCTGGGGCGCGCCATAGCAACCCTGGACTAACGCTGTGCAATTCCGTGCCCGTCTCGCAACCAGTTCCATTAGAAGCGGCTGTCGGGAAGATAGACAACGAATCGACCCTGACAACTCGCCCCATCGACCACACTGTACAAGTGATATGGCTGGCGACTCGGCAGCGACGGGAAGTTGGTGGTGCCGAAAACGACCCGACATTCGCTCTCTTCTTTTTGCTCGCCTTTCTCACCCAATAAATTACTCGACTCGCCGCTACGGATCTCCCGGCGAAATGGGCGAAAAATATCTGGGGATTCTTTTGGGTCTTCCCGGGGCAACAATGGCACCTCAAAACTTCAAAAGAGCAATTGAGGGAAAACCTATTGAGGTTATTATGGCCTCAAAGATTGGGTCAAACAAATAGAAAACATATAATAGTTCACTTTACTCAGGGAGGGGCCGTAATGAATGATGCAAGACGATTTTAATAATACTAAATGAAGCCAATAGAATTAGATTCGAGGTCTGAAAAGAGCAATTGCTAAAAGAGCTAGAGATGCTATTATGGCCTCAAATATTGGTTTTTATCAAATAGAAAGCGTAAAATAGCCCATGTTACTAAAGTAGACCGGAAAGAATGGTTAAAACCGATTAAACCGAATAGATTTGAATTCAAACCCTCAAAAGAGCAATGGGGGAAGACCTATAGACGTTAATAAGGCCTCAAAGACGGATAGAAAACACACAATCATTCCCTTTACCGCAGAAGATACCGAAAAGGGTGAGTCAAAACCCTTCCAAAGAACATAAATCAAAGAATCTGGAATAGCTTTAAATGATTTTCTGATCTACAAATCCAGCTAAAAAAAGAAAACATAGAATCATCTATTTTAGTAAAAGAAGGGCTAAAATAGCCACTAAAACTCAATCCAAAAACCCTAACTAAATAAAATAGAATCACCAGCCCAAAACTGGCTCTCCATAAAAAAGTGGGGCTGTCGGCGGTGTGGACACGAAAATAATCATCGATTCTGGCACAAGCATGGCTAGAGCCGCAATGCCATGCGACAAAATATTTGCTCGATAAATATGGGATCTCCGGCGTATTGGCTGTGTGAAAAAATCGTCTGAAAGCGGTTGCGGAACAGAAAATATGATGGGATTCGGAGGGCCGGCAAAGTAATCTGAGAACGCAGGTGCAATATTTTGGCGGGCTAATTGGGTGAGATGGAGCGGCTAAGATTTCGTATAGCGGGGAAATAGGGGATAAAATCTCCGAAATAGCGTCACATTGCACATACTAGATCCGATTGTTTTTGAAGCAAGGGCAAGGAGAAATCGTATAAAAAACTGGGGGCCACGAAGCCGGTCCTCGAGGGAACCCCGCACTCCAGCGGCCACACTTTTGGGGCGCCGAAGGGTCCGCGAATCGAGTTACTTCGGTTGGCGATAAGCCGCAAAGGGGGTGTCGAGCCAAAGTGGGGATGACGATGGACACGGGGTAGATACTCGGCAAAAGCTCGCTGACCTACGCTACTTTTCAGGTCACGCAGGGCTGGGAAATTGTGGGAAACCCCCTGCAGTAGCCAGTTAAAATATCGAAAACATCTAAAGGTTTTAAAACCCGGTTAAAATTAGGCCTAGATTTTTCAGCAAGCGCGACAAAGCAAGATCTAAAATTGTGGAACTTAGAACGCACTAATAAAAAAACTGGGTACTGGCTAGTAAAGGCAGGAGGGTTTGAAAGATGTTGGAAAGCTTTCGAAAAAAGCGATTTAACATTAAAATACTGATAAACCACCAAAAATTTACTCCTTCACAATTCAAAAATTTACAAAATCCATCAAACACCTACGTTAAACGCGGCACATGCAATTTAACCACAAACAACGGCTTCCCAGCTTCGGAAAGCCAATTTAACGTCGAAGAAGTCATAAATCATAAAAAAACGTTTAAAAAATCCATGGTACACGCTATTTCTACCTAGCCCAACCCAAAAAAGATGACAACCACGCACGCTACTCTTTCCGACCAATCCTACACGTTTTGCCAACGCCTCCTAAGCCCCCCCCCCCCACCCATCCAACACAACCAAAAGCCAGAAGAGGCAAAAACAATGAGAAATCTACACCCACTACATAGGTCGGGGCCCCAGGGCCAGCCGGTCGTGTCTGATTTCACTCGCAAAAATGTCACCTTTATCCTTTTTCTTCTTCTTGCGCCCGCTTATATTGAGTGAGGGGGAGACGAACTCGTCCGCATCCTCCAAGTCATCCCGATGCACCTGAAAATAAAGGTATAATCAACACCGTGCTCGCCGCTAATATAGTGTATGACAAACACTGCAATGTAAAAGTTAACTTTAAAAGCCGCATACCTGTGTAACGACAACTCCGGCGGCCATTTCGTGGTCTGCCGAGCCTTCTGACGATGACGCTCGCGGCGGAATCACGAGCGCATAAATCTAGGGCCGCTCGGGAGCTGCCTGAAAATATTAGCCGGTAAATTTATGGGCATCCAAGGAAGCGGATGGACGAAGAAAACGCTTGAAAAGAGAAAAAGGGAATCAAGAAAAATATTTTTGTGGCAATGGGGGCAACGGGCGAAATAGTAGAGGCGTGCGAAAGCGAGGATCTCGCGGCAATTTGCTTTATAGCGAGCAGGAAGCATTAAAAATAGTAAAAGGAAGCAATTTGTCGAAATAACATTAAAATAAATTGTTTTAAAATTTATTTTGATTTTTTTATATCAAAAATTATGTTTTTTGTAGCTTGGAGGATGGTACGAAACTGTACGCCTTCCAAACTTATGGAGATAGGATTGCAGCGGAGTTCTGAAGCCGCAAAAGTACGTAACTGTACACTTTCCAAACTAACGGTTACAGTAGCGAAAAGAAGCGCAAGCGGTTCGCAAAAATTCGATATTTTCATCGATTTTCAAAAACAAAAAAAAACTTTTTTTCGTCAGCGCAAACGGACAAGCAGTGAGAAGATTTTCCCGGTCGGCCGCTCGTTATCAGCTCCGGCTGCCCGGAGCGAATCGACAGGATGGCAGAAAAAGCGTCTCAAAGCACCATGCAGCTTGGCCTTATCAGGGCCCCGCAGCACACCGGTGTCAATCCTCCGCCAAATGACAGCCGTGCACAAACAAAATATATACGGCAATGACCCTAGCAGAGTTGTGGTCAGTGAAATTGACGGAGATGGGCTATGGTAAATTGAACGGCAGAAAATTAGGCAATGAAGAGTCAAGCCCAAAGATGCTGGGGATGGCGGCGGGGCCAAATTGGCCATCGACGGCTGAAAAAAATTGGCCGACCCGGCAAAGAATAGACGCCAACCCGACAGCTGTGCGTGGGGGCCCCTGCCGGCGCTTGCCTGACGATTTTCACGGCACTTTGCCATTTGATTTGGGTCGAATGAACGGAGATGAGGCTCATATTGAACCCGTTCACTTGCGAATACTACCAAAAATTGCTCGCGACAAGGAAGAATGGTGCAAAGTGGCCAAATTCAGTGCTTTTTATTAGAAGGGAAGAATCTGACGGCTCAATTGGCTCAATCATATTATTTTTAGGGTTATTTCCGGGGGGAAATGCTAGAAAATGCATAGCGGGGGAGTCAACAACAATTATAAGCCTATGAAACCTCGGGAATCATAAATTCCGGGGAAAAATGTGGCGCGCCCCCGGGATAATTGCTTCCTTCCTCGTGGTTAACTCAGGGGCGCCCTTTTTGCGAGAGCATCTGATTCATTGCCGATTCATAAATATCCATTACTGATTGAGAATTCTTGAGATTTAGGGGCTTATGTTACAAAAATGTTGTTGTGTAGGTGGGGAAAAGAAAGAGTAGGCATTTTACATTTTAAAAAAGAAGCTAAATTAATACGTTTTAAGTCAATTAGAAAGAAAGAGAATGGTTAAAAGATAAAAAGATAAACAGCGGTTTTCAAGAGGACTTTTTTTTACAAAGAAAATTAATTTCTCTCTCTGAATAAGCCAAGAATTGAACTCGAAGCTAGCCAAAAGAATGTGCACGTAGAGGCACTGATAATATCAAGGCTGGGCATAAATTGGTCGGCTGGCTGCATAAAGCGGGCGCGATCAAAAGCATGAGGCCGGTGATATGGAGAGGGCAAGCGGAAGGGAAGGGCCAATATTTGGGGTGGATCGGCGGCGGGCCAAGCCAAACGGCTGAAGCTTGCTGATGGGTGCAGGGAACGGTTGTTCGCGCACCCGCGTCACCTCCAGGTTGGACATGCGAACCCAGGCGGATGCGGGGGGTAGATGGACACTTGGACAGGCGCGAGTTGGTGCCAAGAAGGCTTACATGAAGAAGTTTTTTAGCGACAACCGACTTTCCGTACGGGACGAAGCTCAGCTAGTGCAGTCCAAAATGCCCAATTTCGGCAAATTTTTGCATTATTGACCCTGAAAAACTGCATAACTTTTTGAATCTAGAAAATTTTTTATTTATCATTTTTCGCCTACGTTATATTACCCGGTTGAATAAACCATTCATATAGACGTTTCGCAGATTTTGAAGACAGGTTCGGAATCAGCGCAAAATTCTGCACACGATAGGCTTGGTCCCGTATGAAAACTCAGTTGTAACTGAAAAAATCCATTTGTTAGTTTTTGAGGCAGACTAGGATTTTTTGAGATTATCTTGTTTTTCGGGCACCTCCTTAGTTTTTGTTTTGCTAGTCCTAAATAGCCAATTTCTGCGGCTTATCAAGAAGCTTTTTAATTTCGTCATAATTCCTACAAAACCATGCACAAAAGCATTGGATGCGGCTCTGCAGATTTGTTTTTGCCTGTTTGTTATTGAAGTGGCAAAAAGGTCGACCCAAGTGCACGTGGGAGAGTCGTGGGGAGAGCCGAGTTTTTACGGCGATTCTCGGGTTGTTTCGGGGCTTATGTTGGGACGGCGCACCCAGGACAACTTTGAGTTTTTTGCGGGGCGGTGGTGGCTGACTAAAGAGGACTTTAGGGGTCGATAAGCGGCCCTGAAGTGCCCGGTGGTGGAAGAGTCATCTCCTGGGGGTTTGACGCTAGGGAAATGGAACAAACGTTTTTTTTTGCGCGTTTCGCAGCTGCTGACAGATCGGGAGGGCGTTCGGTGAGTGCGAAATTGTGGGTATAGATGGACGGGAGATCACGAAATGTTTATGGAGGAGTGTTTATAAAATGTCGTGGACAATAGTGTGATTAATATAGGCGTTTGCAATTTTGCATTTTTATTTATTTTTGGATACATTGTTGTGATTGGAATAGGTGGTGAGGGATACCCGACATAGCTTTTGCAACCCAGAAATTATTTTACTGACAAGGAAGCGTGTTTTTAGTGACAGTCGAGTTTCCATCCGGGACCTTGCCTATCTTGTGCAGAATTTTTTGCTCATTCCTAATCAGGTGTCAACGCCCACGAAAATCAGATTTAAAAAGTTACAGAGGTTTCCGTGCGAAAAAGGGCCAAAATGTTCCAGTTGAAGCATTTTTTTCACTCTACAAAGCGGCATAACTTTTTCGAATCTGGCCGTTACGCAGATTTTTAAACCAGATTCGGAATCAGGGCAAAATTCTGCACAAGATAGGCTTGTTCCCGTACGGAAACTTGATTGTCACTAAAAGACGCCTCTTGTGAGTTGAAATGAAATCAAGAAGATCGAAGAATAAAATGTTGTAAACAAGAGACTCTAATCGCTGAGAGAGCGCCCCAGAGTAAGTATTGAAAATCGTTGGTGGGTGGATGGAAAAAGTCCATTCTCCATCCATCCAGAGCCGAAAAAAACGAGGTCACGCGCCGTCGGTGGCGAACACAACCAGAACTATTGTCCAATGCACACACCCACGCGCACAATTCGACCTGACGGCGATCTGGGGGAATAAGAGCATAAGTGTTTGAGGATAGGAGTCGGAGAATGGCAGGAAGTACTAGCGTAGACCATCTAGGAATTCATCGTATAGACGAGGTCGGAATGAATTCAGACGAAATCACTTAACGATGTTTCGATAAGTGTTTTTCTGGCATTGTGGCGGGTGGGGGATTCCCGGAGCTCCGGGACATAATACCGGCTTTTCCCGGTCGGGGCAGGGTTGACGGGGCTAATTGCGAAAATCCCCGCAGTCTATAGGATTACAAAAAGTCACCCTTTCTCCTCCATGCCCGGCTATGAGAATAATAGTGCTGCCCGCTTCTAAAATTCAAGGGCACGCACTATGAATTGTTGCAGATCTGAGTATCGAATCTGTGGCTGACGGCCGTTTTTCCGCTATAAAAACTTAATGCTGATTTTCAAGCTCATAAGCCGAACATCTGTTTGACTGTGTCTGTGGATGAGCTCTCTCAAGGCCTGCGATTCGATTGAACGGGCCGATTCTTCTCCCAGCGATCAACACATCGCAATCCTGCCCCCAAGAAAGAGGCGGAGAAAACGAGAACGGACAGACATCGAGTCGAAGCTGTTTTTGTCGTGGCTCAAATTTCCGATATCCTCCTCCCGCCGGCGCGGAGACCAGCTGAGAGACGCTGAGCCGCCGACGACGGGAGCTCGGATATAATTGGGGATGGCGAGAACGGGCCCTGCAGGGCAGGCCTGGACAATGCCTTCAATGGGCCGTTGTCGATTCTAGGGAAATAGGTGTCAAAAAGCTTGATGTTTGTAGCTAGTTTTTTGGCTAAAGATCGAAGCTCAAAGGGGGGGTAGAGGCTGATTTAATGAAAAGCAAGGCGTAGAGGCCTTAATTTTAAAGGGAATTGCTGAGCTAGAATTTTAAGGTGTTTTAGTTAGAGTTTAGGGTTCTTTCGCATTATCCGGGTGGGGGAGCCAGCTTTGTTTCGAGCATCTTGTTTTCAAATATAAATAGTGAATGTGATTTTAAACTTTTTTTACTATTCGTAAACGTCAAATTTACAAAATTTTATTAAAGGGTATCAAAAATATAGATTTTTCGACCAAAAATTTTGACTTTTAAAAGGTTTTTTTCGAGTTGAAATATAGTTTTTTTTAGGAAAAACACTAACACAACACAACAGAAAAACAATTGCTATGAAGTTATTAGACATTTCTAGACTTATGTAAAAAAAGATAGGTCCTCCCCCCCCCCCCGATAATGCTAAAGAACCGAGATTTGTCGACTTTCAGATGGCCATTAAATTTTTTTGTACTTGCGACGAAGTGGTAGGCTAGCGAACTGCTTTAGGAATTGGCTAGAATTTCGGCGGCATCTTTTATCAAAGGAAAATCTTTGTTCGAAATCTTGACATTTAGAAACCCCTCTCTTAAATCGATAGACGCTCTACGGTCAGAAAAAAACTTTCCCCTCACGCAAGGCGAGACAAAATAGGGCCTGGGAAAAGGGGGAGATGGTTTGTAAACGATCCGAGTAGCCACAAAAGGCAAGGAAAAAACGGAGTCGAAAGGTGCGGGAAACGACACACCGACCCGACACAAAACGAAATTGGTTCTTTTGTGTGTTATGTGGGTGCACTCCGTGGCTATAAGAATGGTCGGTGGTAGTCGTTCTTCTCGTAAAAAGCAAAGCGGAGGAAATGTCTTTGATTGGCAAGTTGCCAACCGGGAGAAATCGAGCCTTCCCGCCCGATGCTCGATCCCTCAACCCCCCATTACTCACCCCCACACAACAGCAGCCATTCCCTCCCCTTTTCTTACGTCCTTCCGCTCCGTCAAAAACCTCTCCGAGCGGAAAGTCTCTTCCTCCTTTTTGGTAGTCAGCTGTTTTCTGGGAACTGCTTGAGCCTGGGGTCCATGGGGGTTGTGGGGGGATGTCAGGGCTTGGTAAGGGTTGGGATAAAATTAGATGTGGGTTATGGCGAGGGAGAGAGAGAGAGCGAGAGCGAGAGAGAGTCAGTGATTGTCAAGAAAGCAACGCAATAACGCCAAATACTTTCCCTCTATATTAAGTTTTGAAGCAAAAAGATGTATGGCGCGTGAGAAAGAGATAGAGAGAGAGAGAGAGCGAGAGAGACGTGAGAGAGAGAGCGAGAGAGATAATGAGAGCGAGAGCCAGCCGTCGAAAGAGTGTAGGATTGTCAAGAAAGCAACGAAATCTCGGCAAAGCGCCAAATACTTTAACTCTAGATTAAATTGCGAGAGAAGCTATGTAAAGGGAGAGCGAGAGAGAGAGTGAGAGAGAGACAGGGAGAGCGAGGGATTTAGAGTTTGAAAGGCAGTAGGTCTGAAATCCAGCGCTCGCGGGTATTGGGATAGATCAAGAGAGATGAAAGAGACTAGATTATGATCCAAAATCCCGCTCCCAGAGGCTATTTGTGGAAATAGGATATGAACCACCTCGTTTTACATCTCTTCAAAATGCATCACCAAAAAAGCCCCGTCAATCAATAACATTCTCCCCTCGTGGGTCATCTGTACAGAAAAAGAAGCGATGGCCATTCAGTGCCGACCGACGGTTCGGTCTCCGGCCTCGCCTCCTCCTTTTCTCGTTTCGAGACTCTCGACGGGGTCGAGGTGTGCTGCTGCCCTTCTTCTGTTTACCTCCACCCCTCTTTCCCCCCGTCAAATTGGCGATCACGCGCCTAAAAATGACTGATACATCGTCGAATACCGCCTAGAAAGGAAAGGAACGCCGGGGAAAATTTCAGGCAAAAACTTTTTTAACAAAAAGTGATTGATGGTGGTGGTGGTTGAGGGGAATGTTTCTTGACATGGAAACTTTCAGGGGAAAGGGATCTGGTCAGGATCAATTTTCGAGAGAAATATGGACTAGGTAGGTATCATCGATCTGGGAAATGACTATGCGTTGACTAGGCCTATCGGAGAGATGCTCAGGGCCCTTTAGTTTTCAGTCTTTTTTTACAGATTCAGGATCTTTTTGATGATCGTATTCTTGAGTTAAGTCTCCTGACGCTTTACTACTGCATGGAAGATGAGAACGTCCTTTCTCAGATGGCAGGGATCTTATTTTTATTTTGTCGCAAATATAATTTTTGTCGAGATTTCATTTTGCTACAAAATGTCTTTTTCGTCGAAATTTCATTTTTTCAAAATTGCAATGCATTTTGCGCCTCGTTTTTTGATCTCAAAATTCGCAAATTGCAATTTCAGCGCATTAAAGTTACGACAAAATGAAAATTAGGCAGCATGAAGTTTCGAGAGAATGCTTTTTCGGTAGAATTATTTTGGAAAAATTGTTAGCAAATCGTTGTGAGGAATAAGAAGAAAATACATCTTTATGCGCCCAAGCACAATCCTGTACCAGACCCAGCGGATTTCCTGCAGAGGTGGTAACAGGAGAATCCAATTCTATAAAAAAAAAAGAGTTCGCCCGCTGTAGCAATCTAGCAGAGACCATTCGGGAAAACCAATGACAAAGATCAACCCAAACTCGAAAAATAACCAGCTCAAAAATATTGAAGCCTTTGAGAAAGTCCTTCAGAATTCTTTTGAGCACTGTCTTGGCCTTGGCGAGCCACCGAAATAGCCATAAAAACCGGACCAAAACTTCATGCCCGGCTGCACCCCCAGGAAGCGCGCAAATATTATTATCGACTCGATGACAAAAGGGGAAATCGGGGTGAATACCCCATTTTCGCGGAAAAGGGGAGGAAGAGAAGGAGAAGAAGAAGAACTGCCGCGGAGGGGGATTTAGGGCGGTTGTTGTCCGGCTGGCCATCGGCCAAAACACGCCGCAATTTGGTTCGCACGCATACATACTTGTTCCAACGGAAGCAGGCGTTGGTATAGGGATTTATGGGGGGTATACTTTGTGAAAGTTCAAGTATTTCGAGTTTGAAATCAATCAAAAGTCTTGAATCAAGCCGATCCGAGCCTGTTTTCAAAATCTTCGAACGATCAGACGCAAAAAGTGATGACGCTTTTTGGGGCAAAGGCCATAATTTTCCCAAAATTGGGGAATTTTGGGCTTTCTCGTACTTTCGATGACTTGATACGTTAAAACGTATTACTTACCTTCATAACTTTTTGAATCTGATCGTTTCGCTGCTTTTGAAGGCGGGTTTGGAATCCGCGCAAAATTCTGCACAGGATAACCTTGGTCCGCTACGGAAACTCGATTTTAACTAAAACGTCTGTTTTGGTGGGACGAAAACGAATTTGCTATATCGTAACATACGTCTTACAACAATTAATTAATACAACAGCCTAAGCCTATCCCTATGCCTAAGGCTAAGCCTCGCATAAACCTATATATGGTGAGAGTAAGGTTCCAAATTGGCCTTTGTAACTTTTTTTAATGATGATCACTTTAAAGAATAAATTTTTAAAGCGTTTCACGTTCTTCACAAGAATCGAAGCTCAAGCCTAGGCTTCTTTTTTTTTAGGTTTAAACAGGGAGACATTTGAAAAAGCACCATGTGGGAGCCAGAACTTATACCTGAAGCAACTAGCCAACCAAAATTCGGCGTGGTCTACCTCCAGAAAAATGATAAATTCCAGGTATGTTGAAATCCAAAAAAAGGCACGTGACAACAACGATAAACAGAAAACTCATATGGCCTCCAGCCAAGGGGGAAAGGGCGTGGCCGTAGGTGTTGAAAAGCGGGCAGGAGGCTGCAAAAAAGGAAGAGGTGCGCTGGGTGGGCGAAGAATTAAATGTGTCAGTGATGGAGTTAGATGAGGGGAAGGAGTGACAGGGGAGAAAGAGAAGAAAAGGAAGAGAAAGAAAGGACAGTAGGTAACTTTCGAGGTGAGGTTAAGAGAGTTGAGAAGATGAAGACCAGAGATATACAGGGAGAAGAGAGAGCGAGAGAGAGAGTGATAGAGAGAGAGAGATAGAGAGAGAAGAGAAAGTGAGGAAAGAGCGAGAGAGAGAGAGAGAGAGAGAGAGAGAGCGAGGGAGAGAGAGAGTGATAGAGAGACCTCCGTCACGAAATTTTCGAAGAAGCTTTAAGCAAAGAGCCCCAGATATAAAAACCAGCCAATTGTTATTTAGCTATGACTGAAAAGGCCAACAGGATGGGTGTGTGTTTGGGATGCGAGAGGTGCGGGCCCCTCTCTCCGGTGTGTGGGTCCCGGCTGTTTTCTGGCATTTCTGCTGTTGGGGGCAAAAAGGAGAAAGATCAGAGCATTCCCCTCTCCATCTCTCCCCCTCTCACTCTCGCCACACATTTTCTGCCATTCTCTCCACTTTCAATGCCTGGCGAACACCACCCCTCCTCTTCGACGATAGAAAAGAGAGGGAGGAGGATAGGGAGCGAGGAAAGACTCCATTTTCGGGCATCCCCTCCTCGATTCGAGCGGCCCTCTTCCCCCCCCCAAGGAGGAGAAAAATTAACCCGCCCACCCAATAATGGCCACCGTTTTTGCGGGAGTTCGCAGCGCCACGCCATTTCGTTTTTGCGGGCTTCCTTGGCCCTCGGTAGTGAGCGAGATTTCGAGCATCAGAAATTCTTGACCAGGTCTGGTTAAAGTTTCGTTTCAAAATTGCAATTTAAAATTTAGAAAAATTGTATTCTCAACAGTACTGAGTTTCCCAAGAAATACTCCCCTTTAGAGGCCCGGAGGAAGGTGGGATTAGGATGGTTCCTACACCATTCGAAAGCCCTTGAAAAGGCAGGGAAGCAAACGAGTTTCGTGTTGTTAAAATGTTTAGTATTTTTTTGTCACTAAACGTTTTTCCAAAAAAAAAAACGCGCGGTTTTCTACCTTAATTTTTAAAGTTCGGATTAAAAGCGGATCTCGCATAAACCTGCTCTTTTCAGTGTTTTTGAGTCATAAAAATGCAAAATCAAGCCACTTAACCTAGAAAAAGGAAACATGCTCGTTTCCTCGCCCTTCCGAGAGCTTGCGATAGATACATAAATCGTAACAATTGGACAAGACTGCAGGCGGCTAGAGGGGGTACGTTTTTGGGACACCCTGTAGCCACCAGTCGATGCAGTGGTGGGTAATGTGTGGGCTTTTTTATCCGTTTTCCTCGCTGCAACAGCCGCAGTCGGAAGTTGATGTAAATCGATCCAAGGTCCAAAAAGATAGCCGAAAAAACCGTTTGGATTTGCTAAAAATCAGTATTTTCGCTATAACTTTACAACGACTGTAGGTATGGGGGCTATAAGTCAGGATTGTTATTATTTAGGGTCTGATACACCTCTGATCCAAATTTGGGGCCGATTGGATGTAACACGGCGAAATGCCAGCTGGTTCGTTTTTGGGACACCCTTTGTTTTTGGGACACACATACATGCAACATTTCTCACGAATACTTCATGAACCAAAAAAAACACAGCTATTCCTATCCAATACCCTGAATATGCAAAAATTCAGCGAGGCAAAAACGAGAAACGCAATGAAGGAAGCGACTGGAAAGCGGGAACAAAAAATGCGCGTGCCCCGTGGCATGCGACTAATAACTACGCTCGATTCCGCTTCAGCAGATCGCAAGGGCGGCCCCGGGACGAACAAGATATTTTTGGGACCTCGTGCTAAAATGGGCTCGACTGGGGTTCGAAAATATCTGGTAGGGTTAAAAATACAACTTGTACGCTGTATGGAACCGGAACTTTCGCCTGGTTATTGGGGTAGGAATGATTCTGCCTGATTCGAATCAGTGATTACAAATTCTCGCTAAAGAGAGAGAGGGAGCGAGCGAGAGAGAGACCGGCAGGAAGCGTTTCCCTCCAGATCCGGGAACGAAGGATTAAAAAGCTAAAGAGGTAATTTTTAGAATGACCTATACCCGCCAAGTAATCCAGATAGATAAATGTTTATAAGATTTTTAGTCGTTTCCAAACACTAAAGCATTCAAAAGTATTTTTAGAACCTTTATCATGTATTTAGGACCAAAAAAAACTTGTTAAACCTTTATAATTTTATTTAAAGTGAGTGAAAACGGTTTGAAATATTTGCAGTTGACGTTCGAAATTGATTAAATATAGGATTTTTATTTTACTATTCACATTTGTATTTTACATCTTTATTTAAAGGAATACGCATTATTGGTAATCAGTATGAATTCAATTTTACATCTTGCACTGTGACAACGGGTCCGCATGTGAGAAAAAGAAAACCGTATGCGTGTAAGAAGGTCTCAGAATTCTCGAAAGTCCAGATGTTGGTGCTGTTTTTAAGCCTAAGCCTAAGCTAAGCCTAAGCCCAAGATAAGCCAAACCTAAGCCTAAGCCTAAGCGAGACCTGGAAAAATATCGCAGCTTTGTCGTTATATCAATGGAACTAGAACGGAACGGACGTTCCATTCAACAAGCTGCGGCAATTTTTTAAGGAAATTATTGGTCACCGATATTGCCCATTCACTTTTAAATTATTAATAAAATGTTCGTCCCCTTCCTTCATTTTGACGATACCAGATGCCATTGGTACTCCGGTTACGCGATGATAATCGGCCGCGGGGGGCAGGGTAGGTTTATTACAGAGGTCGACGCAGTTGTGCCTATTTGCCATTTTGCTTATGCCTAATTTCCCAGTGTTCTCGATGCCAATTTATGTTCGATTTATTTACAGAGTTATCAAACAAATTCCAAAGTACTTTTAAATAGCATAAAAAAAATTATGTAAATTGCACCATCGGTGGTTGGGCCAAAAACGCGGTATCGAAAACGTATGGAAAAATTTTTAAATAGTCTCGTTACAATATTTTAAAAATCTAGATAAACTGAATAACATTTTTCTATAATAATTAACGGAACATTGAAAGGTATTTTTTTTAAACTTTGTAATTCGTAAGAACCCCAAAATTTTTGGCACAAAAACTTAAGAGAAGAAGTGTTTTATTTTCTATTGGTGTTTTATTAATGAAATACACATCGTATCCTCTTTATTTAACTCATATAATTAATTTAATTAGTTAATTAATGCCTGGGCTTGTTTAATTAAAAATCTAACATGTTTTGTTTCTCTTCCCGCTGGCCTTCCCCACCCGCAAAAAGCTTGCGCCGCCTGAATCGATACCCATATTTTCATTGCAAGTTTTCTACAATTAAATGAAGGACAAAAAGCTGGTAATAATAAATGAGATTTATTCCTACTGATTTACATAAGAAATTGAAATTTTTAATGCTTCCTGCCAATTTTTAGGTTTTTCAAAAAAAAAGGCTCGCAAAATTTTGTGATAATATTTTCGTTTCGAATTTTTACATTGAGTATAAGCTTAAATTTTTTGAATATTACGCTAAGTGTTTTCTATTTTAAAAACTAGCTGTATGCTAGTTTATATACAAAAAGAAGGAAAAATACAAAAAGTCTCTGATTTTCGAGTTATTTGTGCTTTTTCGGTCACTTTTTTTAGAAAGTCTGATACCCCTCCAATTTTCCTCAATATTTTCTTCAATTTCCACTTTTAATAACCACCCAAAAGGCCGATTTTTAGACATAAATTATTGGTAAATTATGCGGGCTGCTCTGCCCCCTCTGCCTTCCCCTTACTATTTCTCGGATCGATCGCCTCTCCTCCTTTCGCCCTATTTTTTCTACACACCCCCCGGTCCCGCACCCCGCCCGAATTCTCCCACCCTCAAATCACACAAAACCTATCCAAATTAATTTTCTCCCCTAAATTTTATTAAAAATCATAAGCACCTTTTAGCGCGCATTAATAAATTATAAACCCCAAGAGCGAATTCGGCCGTGAAAATCAACGCAAAACGCCCGATTAAAATCCCTAAAATAATTTTATACACCAACTTAATTAAAATATTACTAGGAAAATTCCGAAAATCCTTAAAAAAGACGCTCGGGCATTTTTTCACACCGAAATCCTAAAATGAGCGCAAATTTTCACGCAAAAAGTTATTCCCCATCTGGCCCCGATTTTTAAAATTCGATAAAATTTTTATTTAGTCTCTAAAAATCGCGAAACTGTGTAAAAAATATAAAAACGGCTAAAATCTACCAAATCTGCTTATTTTTGGCCCTAGGAAATTTTCTCTACACTTGCTAGTTTGAATGCCGCGGCGCAGATGCGAGCGCGCTCCCCCTAGTGGAGCCACGACCCAAGGGCCCGAATCCAGATCTTATGCCTACACGTGGGGGATTTTAATAATGAAGTTTATATTTATTAATATTACTTACAAAATATAATTAATCGTTAAGCAAAAATTATGAAGGGTTAGTAAGAAAAAATAGAAACTCCTAATATTGATTATTTAGGCACCGAAAGACAAAACTTACGAAATTCCTTTCGTTGTTTTTCTTTTCAGTTTCATTAGTATTAATGGTATCTTGAGTTTATAAAGCTTGGTAGAAAAAATGTTAGAAATGTGAAAAGGTTACTTGATAGAAAAAAGAATTCCTGGAAAATGGTTTTCTGAATCTCAGCAGCTTGAGAGGTTCAAAGTTTAAATATTTTTGAAGAGATCTAAGTCCAAAAATACTAAAATAATTTATTTATTACATGAAATTACTGTAATTGGTTTTTATTAGCGCCAGAAGGCTTTCTAGTTTTTTATCGGGGTAAAGTAGCGTAAAAGAAGAACCTGTGAAATTCGTTAGAATTTCTCAAGGAGATCAGCTTTTCCTTTTTTCCTAATTTATGGTTTCCAATTTTTTTTTTGAATGGAGATCTTATCACATTTTCCTTTTCCTTTCCATTTCCTTATTTCCAGTCTTGCAAAAAATATGGACGCCGTTTCCACGGCTAGCCCGAAGCGGAATGCTTCCTCGGGTGATCCTGGCTCAAACGATGCCAATATGAACAGCAAGCCTGGTGAGAGCTACCTGGATTTGACTAACATTAAAAATATTAGTATATTTTTTCCTTTTTTTATAAATTAGTTAAATAAAAATGGCCTTCCAGGCACCACGGCAAAATCGTTTGCCGAGGCGCTGGCCGTTGCCGGGGTCGAGCCAGATTCACCCCCAAAAACATTGTTGAATAGTGAGTTTAGACACTCTTATTTTTTTCTTGCTTGTGTTGCTTGCTTCCCCGCTTTGCCGCAACGCACACGCTTCGCATTTAAATATTTAAAAAACTTTTTAGAATTTAATTTGAATGGAATTAAAAGCTTACCTGTTTTCCTTATATCCCCCCCAACTAGAGTGAGGGAGCGGCAGGCCTCCTCAGGCTTTCTTGGGCCGAATTGCATTTCCGCGCCTGCCGACGCCTGGCGGAAGCCTAAGGATTTATGCAGGCTTTTATGCAATGCGAGAAAACATGTTAATCTGGTTACTGCGGCTAAAACGTTGGTATCTTTTGTCGCAATAACAAATTACAAGGAGGCCGAAGGTGGGAAACATATAGGCAAGATATCAGGAGCGGCAATTGCATCCCCCGCCCGTTTGATCCGCCTCTTGGCTTTTGTGTATCCGCGTGCTAGTAACGTATCGTGCCGTAAGGTTTGTCAAAAACAGTACCCAAACTTTGTAGAATATTCTTGGACCCAATACAGCTCTTCGACCCCGGAAGTTTCAAAAATCCTTATTTGTTCGGCAAAAATTCGAATATTATACGGCTTTACATAAAATTTCCGGATAAAGCCTGACTAATTAGAGGTCAGGCGTACTTTGCATAGCCCAGGCTCAGCCTAGGCGATGCAAATTAGAAAAGCCTGAGGAAGCCTAGGCAAGCCTAGGCTTTAGCCTAGGCCTCCCTCACTCTACCCCCAACACACACGCACCGCATTCAAAGGGCACTTTTGTCGCACGACTTCAAAGCTATCACTAATTGTAACAAAAGTTCCGAGCACTTCTGGGTTGGCATGTGTATTCGCCATGTAGCGTAGCCGACGAAAAAAACTACGTCTCGCTCCGCTGTGCTGCTTGGCAGGCTGCACTCGTTGCTAATTTAATTTTTCCGCTCCCTTATTTCTATTTCTATTTTTATTTTTGTTTTATTCGATTTAAATTACCCTTTTTTTTCGTACACGGGACAACAGCGCCGTGGCATGTCCGCGCGGCCCGTGGGCTCGCCGTGCACGGGCCGCGACTCCGGCGTGCGCGCGCCGTGGTCGCGCACCTGCCGCGGAGAAGGCTCCCCGACACTTGCGGCGCGGACACTTGCGGCGCGACACTTGCGGCGCGACATTTGCGGCGCGACACTTGCGGCGCGACACTTGCGGCCGACACTTGCGGTGCGGTCATTTGCGGCGCGACACTTGCGCCCGACACTTGCGGCGCAGGATTCATTAATTTTAAATGTTGTAAATTTAGCATTTCTTCACGGATTTTGTTCGTAATTGTTGGATTTGTGTTCAAAATTAGCAATTTAACCGACCCGCAGTCGGAACGCCCCTGAGGGCGTCAGGCAAGGTGGGCCGTCGCTTCAGATGGGCTGCCGCTCTCACTTTCTAAATCGGGCGCCGAGGCGCGAAGCGCCCAGGCGCCCCGATTTAGAAACCCTGTACGAGCTCGCACCCATCCGAAGCGACTAGGCCCCGGGTGGCACGAAGCCTTTTTCTAGTCGCAGAGCGGAGGAAGTAGCGGCCACTTTCCCTCCAAATTGAGTGACTTCGGTCGCAAACCCGACTTTTTATAATTTTTTAATGCCAAATTCGGATGCAGCTTATCAAATAACACCTTAAACTATTTTTATATAGCTCATACTAAATAACCGCAAGGTCGCGCCGCAAGTGTCGGGCGCAAGTGTCGCGCCGCAAGTGTCGCGCCGCAAGTGTCGCGCCGCAAGTGTCGCGCCGCAAGTGTCGCGCCGCAAGTGTCGCAGCCGCAAGTGTCGCGCCGCAAGTGTCCGGCCGCAAGTGTCGCGGTACCGCGGAGAAGCCGCGCGCGCATTGACCGCGCATTCCTTGCGTGCCCGTCCGGGTCCGCGGCGCTGCTGTCCCGTGTAGGAAATCCAGTAAAAACCCTAAACCGCTAGCCACTCTTTTACTAATATATTTATCAGAAAATTATCACAAAATAAAATTGATCCTTTTCAGAGCGTAATAAAGACGGACGAGGCCGAAAAAGCTTCAAGATTGACCTTCCGGACGGTGTCTCGGAATTGAAGGGAAAACGGAACAAGGTTGCCGGATATTACGTTGAGCCGGGTGAGCTTTTTGGTCTATAATTTAATATATACAGTATTTTAATTATTTCCTTTTTCTAGTAATTGATTTTTATCAATTTCCAATTTGTAAAAAAAATATAAATAGCTATCTATTCTCGCCCATTAATGCGTTTCGATATTTTTGAGGTCGATTTTGGCACCCCACGGGCGAACACCGTCCCCCTTATCGAGCACCTGCCCGCGCCGATTTGAAATTCTATATCGAAATGCGCGAGCATTTTCAGTGTTAAAATTTATTAGTTTTATTAACTTCTTTACTTTATCTACTTATTTATTTATTTTTCTACTTTTTATTACCTATATTATTTCTCTAAATAAGAATTACGTTTCAGGCACCTCAAAAATGGCCTCGGAACCCAACAGCCCACAAAGAAGGAGCCCGCAAAAGAACGGTAAACATTTTCATTAATTAGTTTTACGTATTGTTAGTAGCGCAAGTGTCCAGTTAATTTTTCAATGTTGGTTTTCTAGGCGCTACAAACGATATGCTGCGCAAACGTGTCGTTTCGTCGAAGCTGCGCGATTATGAGGAGCTCTTAAAAACTGGTACGTTGACATAAAATTTATGGTTTTTAAATTACAATTTAATTGAATTATAAATTTTTCTAATTCTTGTGATTTTAGAGAGAAAGTCGATGCCTTCGAAGCCTCACGCCGTCGTTCGCATCCCAGGAAAACGCGGAAGGCCGAAGAAAGTGCGAGGTAATTTTATTACTTATTATTAATTTAATTGTCTTGATAAAAGGAAGAGACGCCAAATAAAATTCATTTTATCGCAAAAGTAGTTCTTCTCATTTTAGAAGATACCGAAGAGCCGGAAGAGGACGCGAACGCCGAAAGCTCGTCAAACGACCTGAAACCTGGTATATTGATTTTTTTATAACTCTTCAATTATTTTGTTTTAGTTGTAAAATACATCCGACTACACAAGCGTCCGATGTACAACCCGAACGCCTTCAAAGGTGCGTTTCGTTTTATTTCGCCGCGGAATTTTCGATTTTCTTGCGCAATCATTTTCTTTTATCAGCTATCAGGAGCTTACCCTTTTCTTTTGCACGCTTTTTACTATGGCAATACCTTTAATTTAACAAATCCTCTTTTTTGCGGTTTTTCTCGTGAAATGCTTCCTGATATTTGCTAAAGCAAACTAGTAATTTTCAGTAAAACGCCTGCTGGCTTCAATCGTCAAGAAGGCCAACAAGGTGCCCGCGCGCAGGGGTCGACCGCCAAAGTTGAGAGACCCAGGTATTTCTTTTGCTTTATTTTCTTTGCTTAGGTTTCGCTTCTGTCTTTTCTGTTTCTTTTTATTTCGTTCGCTTTACAATTTTTCACGATCCTTGAGTAGATTCGCAAGGGGAAAGAAAATGCTTCATTTCCCAACCCAAAATGACCAAAATTGACTTTTTTCAAACGCCTTTCTAGCTTTTTTAGTCTTTCTATTTTAAATATCGTGAAAATGTTTAAAAGCGGTATAAAATAGAAAAGTGTTATATTCGATTACTAGGCCAGCATCGACATATAAGAAAACTGCGTCGGCTTACGAGTTTCCAAGGTTCGCAGTGGGAAAGAAATACTTGATTTCCTACCTAAATGACCAAATTTTAATATTTTAAAATATTTTTCTAGCTTGTTTTAGTTTCTGGGCTTAAACACAGTTAAAATTTATTTTTGATTACCAGGCCAACCTGGGCCTATAAGAAAAAGGGTCTCATTCCACCGGCAAATACTCAAGAATCGTTTCCAACTACCCAAATGTTCGTTTATAAGTAAAAAATAACATTCTCTCATTACCCGATCTTTATTTCTGGTTTTTCAGTGTTCGAGAGCGTCCCCGAAACCGCGCCCCGCTCAACCACGCCGATGAAAACCGAAATGAAGCCGGAGCTTGGTAATCATTTCTTGTTTTCAGCAAACTTTCCGTTTTCTAGAGAATTCTTCGCATTCTCCATCGCGCAGAAGCATTTTGGGCGCTGGTAGAACGAATCTGGGCGATCCGCACCTCGACGTCGACCTCGGGACCCCTAAGCAAGGTTTCTCGTTTCCTATCTTCTACATTAACTATATACTCTTTTAGAAATCAGTGCACCCAGCTCGAGCACTTCTCCCGACCGGTCGCGCTCCATCTCACCAGGTATTCACGTATTTTTTTATTAATGCGCTTTTTTAGAAACCAGCTTCGGCTCATTCGACGACATTTTTGCTTCGCAGAAGTCTGTAGATCTGCCTGTGCTTCCTGGTATGAATTACAGAAATTTTTGGCATTATTTGATTGTTATGCCAATTTTTACTATATATTCGTTTAGTACCGATCCCAACGCCTGCACCGCGGAAGCGAGGACGCCCGCCAAAAGCTGAAAAGGTATTGCTGAACTTCGAGTTATCAAATTTTGGTTTAGGCACGCAAACGTCCCAAACGAGAACCGAAGGATCGGTCGCTCCTGGTCGCCGATTCTCCGTCCTCTGGGTCGGCCACCGAAGAACCGGCTGAAACTTCGTCGCAGTTCATGACCAAAAGATGTGCGTTTTAATTTTTAAAAGCTAGATTTTTTTTAGAAATTACTTTTCTCAGTTTTATGCAGTTTTCGGGCGCCTCAAGCTTCCCAGACAGATCTTTCTTTTTAGCGACCCAGGAGCCTCGCCCGATCGTCGATATCGAGCTGCCGGAGTTCGACTGGCGTGGCCCCAGGGACGATCAGTATCCAGATAAAGGTAAACTAAAAGTTATTGAATGACCCGACTGTTTTATTTCAGATTCGCAGCTGTGCATCGATCCACGCGACTTCCAGCAAACCGTGCGACCCCTTCCGGAATTCAAGCTTAAACGAGGTTCGAATTATTAGGCTCTCTTTTTTCATGGTCAATTCAGGATTCGCGCAAAATGCAATTTTGGATGCTGAGGAGGATAAACGTCAGGCTCGTCGCCAAAAGATGGAGAAAGAGCGAAGTGAGTTTCAGGAACGCTTTTAGTCTATACCAGCGCCCAAAACCCGCTTCGCGGGCCTTGGGCGCTGGAATCAGGCCTTTGCATGAGAAATTTGACTTTCCGATTACTCGGGTCCATCGGACCCCTCCACTCCCCCGACCAAACTCGCGAGTGCAACTGGCAAGAATGAGAAATTTCTATTTTTTCACATTATGCAAATTAGCCCTCCTGGACCTCCAAAAATGAGTAAAACCGGCTTTAACTTTGTTAACTTGTATTTTATCGCGATTCTGAAAACACCATCGAAAAGAGGAGGGTCGATTCCCCAGAGTGACGGAGAATTGGGGCATTTTGGACACGGGAAGGCCTCAAATCGGGCCTCGAAACTGACCTCCGCACACACACAGACAAAGATACGCGACCAAATTATATAAGGTAGGATTCTACTGCGGCTACTGCAGCTTTCCTACTAATTTTCCTTTTATTTTCAGGCCGACAAGAAGCTATGGCTGCTTTACAAAAAGGTTGGTAGATTTTGAACATTAGCGGACTGACGTTTAAAGGGTTTGATCTATACTCCGTAATCCTCTTTTTTTAGGGATAGCTGATGCGTTTGAAGAATACAGTCGCAAGATAGCTCCCATGATGCAACAAATGGAGCGCATCATTGCCAGGCGATAGGTGGGGTTTTACATATTTTTGAGTTTATAATGCTTAGTGGATCAAATCGTCTATTAATCCATTTTTTTTCAGGCATCTCGTCTCAGGCTCGACGGCGCCGCATAGTTCTACAACCTCTAATAACCTAGCTCTATTCTTAGCTTTAACCTCATAATCTATTGTTTTCCTCTTATTTTTACCTGTGAAAATGGTATTGTGACCATCACAAGGGACGGGGTGTTTAATTTCTACGGGTCTGTGACTTTTAACATTATCCCGAATGTTCTAGAATTATTCTCTCACCACTTCATGTAACATTTGGGTTCTACGAAAAGTGATACTAATCCTTGTTCTGGTGAATTAGAATAAATATATTGCTGTGAATATCTTTTGATCCAACGTTGCGGCTTTTCTAGGCATTTTTATTGTTGCGCGAAAGAGTAGCACTTTATATCACACTTTGCAAGCAGGCAATATACACTTTAGGAATACATTTAGACGATGTAAACGATAAATACCCATTTGGTCGGCCCGTCGTGTTGCTGACATCCAATTTGAGGGGGGAGGGAGAGAAAATGGAATGTTCTTGAGGGAGCACCGGAAGTACAATGAAATAGCCATGGTTTTTTGATTAAACTAAGATAATCTAGCTTTTATAAAAGCTTCAGGCTTTTGCTGACTTTTTGAAATCTATAAAATCGGGAAATCAAGTGAGTAAATGACTAGAAGTAGAAAAGGAAAAGGTTTAGCTATCGTCAAGCCTTATCTACAAGCGAGTGCTGGGTACCACTTTCGAATCGTACGGATGCGCGTCGTCGATCATTGGCTCGTTCTCGTACTCGCCGCTGTCGCGACGCATCAGCCCCTGGCCGAGCGGGGGGATAACGCGCGGGATCGGCGGCGGCGCCATGGTTGGTGGCGCTTTGGACATCATCTGGAAATATAGCTGTTTTATGGAGTAGTTTGTAGTTTTATCGATTGGTTTTTAATGTTTTTGGATTTTCGCATTCCGCTAAAATCTCGATTATCGTAACGCTTAGCAGTTTTTGTAAACACGTCGCTATCTTTTATCAAGGAAAAGGAGAGTATCAGAGACTCCAAGCTCGAAAAGAAATATATTTTTTCTAGTATAGTAATTTTTTAGAAAGGAAAAGAAGATCAGAGAAGTGATCAGAGATATTCCAGCGACAAAATGGACTTGTTTTTAGGGTATTCTTTTAGTATTTGTAGTTTATAGTATTTTATGGTTTTTGCTCGTTACTAAAGCGATGCTATAATTAATTTGTTGGTGTTTTTAACGTGAAACAGACACCTACCGGTCGGTACGTGTTATTCGCGCTGTGAATTCCTTTTCCCATCGTGTAATGCGTGCTCGGCAATTGGCCATATAGAGATCGGTAGTAGGCCGGGGCATATGGAAGGCTATGAGCGGCCGCAGTAGGCGCTTCGTAGTATGATTCCTGAAAATTAAGTGTTTTGAAAACTGTGATGGTTTCGCACGGGAATCTGTCAATATCTCGAAAATCAGGATCTCTAAAATCAAAACCTCGAAAAACAGAATTTTGAATTTTCCAAATCTCAAATTTTCATAATCTCGAATTTTCAGAATCTCGAATTTTTAGAATCTCGAAATTTCCATGGTTTAAGTCAGCATTAAAGGCTCCGGAAATTGCACGCCTACGCCCTGGATCCAGCATAGGCATATTACGAGAGTCTCAAAATTCGAGATTCTGAAAATTCGAGATTCTGAAAATTCGAGATTTTGAAAATCCGAGATTGTGAAAATTCGAGTTTCTGATAGGTATTGTTCCGCACCTGCGACTGCGGTGAATGCGGGGAGCCGGTAGATGGTGGGGAGATGAACGGGCGATCGAATGCGTAGGCCGCGTCATGGGAGGAAACGAGGAGTGAAGAAGTCGTTCTTTTGCTGGGGACCCGGCGGTGGATGGCCAGGGCTAAGGACATGACCGCGAGGACGAGTATGACGAGACCGAGGATGAGGGGAACGACGAGGCCCCGGAATGGGGAGCAGGTTGATAGGCTGTCGACGCGGAGTCCGGTGTTCGACTCGGGGCCGGTGCACACCTAGAAGTTGACGTTCAGAATGGGGTATGAAATTAGGACCTTATTCGTTGTCATTTTAGACCTAATCTTTAAGTCATCAGTGAACTTAAGATTGCTCACTTTAGGATTTATTTGTAGGTCTCGTCGAGACGAATCGATTGACGAAACTTCTTATTTTTAATTGATTTTCAGGGATGTAACTTTGCAGTGTTATCCAGAGCTCTAAACGAGACGTTTTTAGGTGCAAATGGAGTTTTTGTACAAAACCTAGCTCATTCGAAAGCGCTTGCAAAACGGATCAAGCGACCGTTCTGGAAGGAAATCGCACGGTGCAAAGGAAATCATGCCAATTTCTGCTAATTCTTGAATTTAACGATGAAAAATCAAACGCTATGGTTTTGCAAAACTGAAAGTTTTTAAGTTTCGCATCTTGCTGAGTTGTTCAAGCGCTTTCGAATGAGCTAGGTTTGTAACTTATATCAATCGATTCCCCTCGTCGCTCGTCGACTTCTACAAAATAAGCTACTTTCGTTCCGAAATTTGGTTCGGAGAGTAGTCTTTTTTCCCTAGTAAGGCAAATTCCATGGAATAGAATGACCTACCGCCCCTGTATTCTTCAGCTCAAGTTGTCGTAGGGCACAGTCGCACTCCCAGGGGTTTCCGTAGAGCCGGAGATCCCGGATTCGGGACCAGTGGACGGCAGTTGAGGGGAGGGAGACGAGCTGTAAAAGTAGGGAATGATTCAGGGGAATTAGCTGGTAGCGTCCTTGGCATTGATTTTGAAAGTATGTCCAAATCGTACGGTCAAAGTCGATGTTCAGATCGAGATAAAAATGAAAGCTTATGCTTACCTGATTATCCGAGAGGTCAAGATGACTCAACGGAGGTACTGGACTGAACGCCGTATTGGAGATCGACGATAGCTGAGAACCAGCTAGCGATATCCAGCGTAGACCGTCCAAAGACAGGAAAGCGCCCATCTAAAAAAATCAAATAGGATTTTGGACCCAACCCCAGTTTCTACGAATTTGTTCCAGAACCCTTGCCCCTCTCAATCCCCTGCTTTCACCCTAGCATTGGTGGGACCAATGAAAAGCTCGTCTATCATTGAAATGTCGCCCATGCTCATTTGCATACGGGCCCTCTTCGACCCTCATCCACTACCACCACCCATAAATCACCCCCCAGGGCCAAGGGGGTGTCCCCTTGGCCCCGAATTCATAGCTTATTGTCTTGAGCATGTTGTTGGCTTAGGATTAGGCTTCGGCTTCGGCATATGCTTATTTTTGGGCTAGACGTGAAGAACATACATGGATGGTGTTGAGGTTCCGCGAGTTGGACAGGTTCAAGGCACGCAGCGAGGGTAGGCCTTCAAAGGAAGCCGTCTCCAGCGCAACGAAGAGGTTGCCGCTTAGGTCGAGCGTCTCCAACGAGGGCAGTTGCCATGTTTTGCCGGGGAGCCGGACGAGCTGTAATAGATTTTTTGAAGGAGCGGATTTTTCGTCTGGAGCTCTAAAGATCTTTTAAGGTATAGAATTTTTGCGCGTCGATTATTGGCATACCTGATTATTGGTCAAATTCAGCTTCCTCAAATTCTGTAGCCCGTTAAAGGCTGCATCATCGATGTTGACGATCATATTCTCAGAGAGGTCGAGCGATTCGAGGAGCCATTCTCCGAAAAACTACCAGTTTCGATCTGAAATCTCAGATTGTAGTTGGTAGTTTTACTACACAGTAGCTTCGTCGTTGGTAAACTCACGTTGGCTAACAGATTCGATCGCGCGTTCAGCTTCTTCAGCTTCGGCAACGTGCTCAGAATGCTGCCCGGCAGATCGACAAGCCGATTGTGGTCCAGCTGAAGGGCGGATAGTTCGGTGGAGTGCCTTAAGAGGTATATAAATCTGAACAGATGATACTTACCTAAAAGCTGAGGGCGGCAAATAGGAGAGTCCATTCCTGGAGATGCGCAACTCCTCCAGCGAGTGCAGACCGTGCAGTGTGTCGCCGGACAGCTGGACGCCGTTTCCGCTGAGGTCGAGGGACTGGAAAAGTGGATATAGACTATACATGGGTCGACTTGCATGCGCCGCATAAGTGTGACTGGCCACGCTCTTCCGGAGCGTGGAGAACCACGCTTATGCGGCGCTTTATGCGTGATTTTTCACGCTCACACTTTAACTCGAGATGCAAATCAAAAATTGAAAGGCTATATATCTATGATTTCTATTTGCTAAAATGGATTACCGATACATAACTATCAAGTGCCTGTTTAATTTTTCATAAATAAACATTATAGGTAGTGGTTTAACTTTTTGATACTTAACTTCTTGAAAACTTATCGATTTTTACGTATCCATGCCCTTGAAAATGTTGATTTTGCATCTTTTGAAACTTTGCATAAGTGTTTCCGGAGCGTGGCCAGCCACGCTCATTTTGGCGTGGTTTGTTAAGAGCCCGGAAGAGCGTGGCCAGCCACGCTAATGCGGCGCATGCAAGCGTCGACCCATGTATAATATAGACCTAGATCTAGAAATTACCATTATAGCTAATTAAATGAGAGAACGCTTTCCCATACTATTCTTGAAAATATAAAGGGATATTTTAAAAATTCATAAGAAGTTTCCTAAATTCTTTACTTCAAAATTGTCGCCTGTACGATCCACTTTAGCCGTTTTACTACATTTTAAACAACCGTAAAATAATACAAATTATTCTACATCTAATCCAAAAATTGGTGCACGAGGTTTTAAAAAAGGAATTTTTGAAGATTTTTAAAACATGTAAATATTTCGATTTCGCTCTTCCCGATCCCTTTGATAAATCTAACTCCAATACCATGACAATCCCTGATCTACATCCCTTCTTTCCAGAGCTTTTGAATAAGCCCAACCAGCCCTGAATATGGCCCACCCTTTTGGGCAAGTAAGATTTACGAGGGCCACCCCTTTCCAGGGGCTGTCAACAGGCAGATGCCCCCTCCACGATGACCGATTACGGCATGGAATGGTTGATTCAATTGGTGGCCCTTATTTAGGGCCCTCCCCAACCACCATTGTCCCCCCGATAATTTGCATCCCACTGCTCCCCCGAAAAGCCCGAGTGCGGATTAGCCATGTTTTCCAGGAGTGCACTCGGCTCGGCTATCGAATCATATGCAAATTGTTTGTGGGGTTTATGCAAATTTTCCATTATTTGCCAGAAGCATTACTGTAGGTGCTTAGGAAGAGAAATCGGGGCAAGCTGACAGAGATGCTTGTGGAATTCGAGGTTCTATCGAATGCTGTTGAAAAATGCCAAAAAAATGCCGAAAAATGTCGAAATTTTTGGGGAACTTTCTGTGTTAAAACATTGGCCAACGGAAGACTAGCAGTGCTTTTTGAGGAAGTTTGAGATTTAAATAAGATTCTCAGTGCATTTTGCTATGCAAAAATGGTAGGAAATTCTCAAAATATCTCTGCAGGCTTGCCTTTTTAGGCACCACCAGGAATGCCTCAGAATCCTCATTTTTAGTCGGATTTTAAGATGCTAAAAATCTCAAAGAATCTCTGCTAGATTATCTTGCTGTCGCAAAATGAATTCTTGAAGAATCGCGGCTAGTCTCACATTCGGTATCTGGAAGAATTTTCAAAGAACCACTGCTACCTTACTCTACGGGGTCCAAAGGTTTCGAAACTTTTTGAATAGTTGTTCTTGGCTTAGGATTAGGCTTAGTCATATACCCGAGTAAGTTCCACTTTACACCAATGAGCAGATGTGGAAGACAGTAGCCTATTCCAACAGATCCTATTATATCCGAGGGTTAGTCCAATTGACAGGGCCCTTCCCTCTTCCCGGTGTGCGGGAGACTAATTGCCCGGTGGTGGCCATGCCCAAATCAGCTGTCATGGCCCTGTCCAGAAAATAGGGGGCCCATCCCCCCCAATTTCGGTATGCAAATGTGAATCTGCCGGGGGGTGCCTATCTGCTCGGGAATCTAAATGTTGACCAGGTCGTTGACGATGGGAAAAATAGCCTAGTTTCTGGTGACTGCAAATCGGGCGTAGGATTTAGTGGTTTCGGTTCATTTTCCTCAAATTAATTTGTCTCTTTTTTCTTGGCGCTAGATTTTTTTTTGCCTACTCCGTAAAGGCTTCCTTAAACTTCTAAGTTTCTTCCCTAAGTTTTTAAATCCTAGGTGGCTGGGTTATAATTGGTTACAAAATTAAACAAAAATCGAATTCAGGAAAAATGAACGGAAATCGAATTCAGTAAAATCTCAAAGTCTTGGAAAACACAAAAATTACCTTCAGCTTCCCGAGACTTCCAAACACCTTCGGTGGCAGCGTAAGGATCCGGTTTTGCGAGAGATCAAGCCGTTCGAGCGAGCGCAACGACGTGAAGACCTCATTGGAGATATGGACGATCGAGTTGTTGCGCAGGGACAGCTCGCGAAGGCCTGAAAAAGCGACGATGTACACTCATCTTAGAATTTCATGACTTTGATTTTACCACCTCCTTGTCCCAAGATATCTATACACGTAATAGATTCCCCAACACCCCCAACATGCCACCCGGGCAATAAGTCCCACTCGACGCCCAGGTCCCAGGGCCCTCCATGGGAATTGGGGAATGGGGGGGAAGATGATGGGGGGTGGATTGGTATCGTCGTGCTCTGAGGAGGAGCCTTGGGGACACCTCACCCTCATGGGTCTCGATTAGGGCCATTAGGTGGATGAGTAGGGCGATTCGGTCCTCAAGGGACACCCACCTCAGCATGGACCTCATCTTCCCATAGCCCCCGAATTCCCCCGGAATTACCCATCTCAGCCGGGCTATGACACGGGAATTTGGGTGGGGATTGGATAAGTGGGTAGGGGTGGGCCTAGGCCTCGATTTAGGCTTAGGCTGACGCTTAGGCTTGGCTTAGGCCTAGGCCTAGGCTTAGGCTTCGGTTTAAGCTTAGGCTTAGGCTTAGGCATAAGCTTAGGGTTAGAACCTTCGGGCCTAGCCGTCTAGAACTAAAATTCCCAAACGATGCATCCCCTAGCCTCTTGAAAAACCAGGAGCCAGCTCGATAAACCCATTGTTATTGTGAGCATCGACAGTCGCTGCTAATCCTCCTCCTTCTCCTTGCTGATGAGCATTAGCGGCTGCCCCCTTTGGTCGACCGTTCCACGAGGGCCAAGGGCCAGCTCAAGTACCGCATATTAGGGGCCCATCCTGGGCACAATGAATAGCCAGCAGGCCGATGGGAGCTGCCCTTTCGGCAGGTTCATACCGAGGGTGTACTTTAAGTGACTATAGGACACTCTAGATCGTCATTGGCGGTTTGAAAAGCAACGCAAAGGCAATAGAATCCAGTTTCGAAGCTAGTAGCGGTTTTCGCGGTTGCTACTGTTAATACGATGATACCTCGTCTTATTTGCGTCGTAATTTTGCTCGATAAAAAACCAGGCTTGAGTTTTCTACTATCAGGTTGGAAAGAAAGTAATGGCACAAAATCTTTGAACCGCTGGAAAAACCCGCAGGAACGTCCGATTTGAAAGTTTGATATATGGTTTGGTAGATCTTCGGATGCTCTATCACGAGACGACCCTCAAAACACCCAAAAACTGATGAACGCGAAAATACAGGCCTCAGAAGTTTCACGGAAAATTAGGTGAAAGCTTCTAAGCGAGCTATCTCTGCATACAGGCATTTGCATACGATACCTTTAACACCAATCGATAGCCCTCAAGAAGTAGATATCGATAGATGTTGAGATCATCAAAATCGGACACTGGATTGCCGAGATATCCCCCCTAGAAATCTGATCCACTTCTTAGAAACTTTTCTCGAAATCCCATACATTTAGGCCTGCGCGAGCCAAAAACTGCTGCGTTTGCTTCAGCTTCCGAACCAAAATCGAGAAAATGTATTGATTTTGGAGGACCGATATCTCGGCAATCCAGTGTCCGATTTTGATGATCTCAACATCTATCGATATTTACTTCTTGAGGGCTATCGATTGGTGTTAAAGGTATCGTATGCAAATGCCTGTATGCAGAGATAGCTCGCTTAGAAGCTTTCACCTAATTTTCCGTGAAACTTCTGAGGCCTGTATTTTCGCGTTCATCAGTTTTTGGGTGTTTTGAGGGTCGTCTCGTGATAGAGCATCCGAAGATCTACCAAACCATATATCAAACTTTCAAATCGGACGTTCCTGCGGGTTTTTCCAGCGGTTCAAAGATTTTGTGCCATTACTTCTTTCCAACCTGATATAAAAACGAGCACCAGCCTTGAAAACATGTGTTTTTGAAAGCGCTGGTTCTTCCTGTACGCCACTTCCCGAAAAAACTCAAGCCGGACGCTGTGACGCCAGTTGAGAGATGGCCGCTGGCCGGCGCTCAAAATGGCCCACTTTTTGCCTGAGGGCCCAAACAAAATAAATTATTCCCCAAGGCGCCATGGGGCGGGTGTCCCCAGGACGAATCCGGACACGCTTTTGCAGTGGGAGCCGTTCGGTTTGGGCTTGGGTTTGGAGGAACGGCATTCGGAAGAGGTACAAGCGGAACATAAAAGTTGAAAAGCAAGAATGATGGTTTTTCGAATATAAAACTAGTTTTTGGAATTGCTCGTTGAGTTTCAGGCTCGACAAATGCGTTGAAATCAACTGAAAATATCCTAAGAGCTTTCATTACCGGCAAAAAATGTAATATACAGGGTGTCCCAAAAAAAACGAACCATCTGGCATTTTGCCGTGTTACATTCAATCGGTCCCAAATTAGAACCAGGGGTGTATCAGACCCTAAATAACAACAATCCTGAATTTTAGCCCCGTAGCTACAGTCGTTCTCGAGTTATAACGAAAATACTGTTTTTCAGAGAATTCTGAACAGTTTTTCGGCTATCTTTTTGGACTTTACATCGATTTGCATCGACTTCCGGCTGCGAATCCCTAATTTCGCTTAAGAACTTGGGTAATTTTGCGTTGTAAAAATCGCTTAAATCAAAGCTTATTTAATTATTTTTACTCTGGAAAAAATTTCTTAAGGTAAAGAAGGCCTACCGGATCATTTTGACTTAATGTCTAGGGGGTCTAATTCCACGAAAACCCTGTGAAAATGGAAAATAAAGTTTGTTTTTGGCATAACTCGAGAACTACTATAGCTACAGGGCTAAAATTCAGGATTGTTGTTATTTAGGGTCTGATACACCTCTGGTCCAAATTTGGGACCGATTGGATGTAACACCGCGAAATGCCAGATGGTTCGTTTTTTTTGGGACACCCTGTACAAAAGTCATAACGAAAAACTGGGTGTGGTAAAGTTTAGAGTGTTGAATTTTTTCGATATTTGTGGTCGTGCCCCAAGTTCTTATGCCTTTAGCATGTTTTATACTTTTTTGCATCAATTAACAGTCCCTCTAAATTCCCGTCACTACTTCTAGCCCCAAACCGGCAAGGTCAAAACCCCGGCACGCAGATGTTCAACCATAATGAGGAGGCGCATGAATGCAACAGTCCATCCGTCTTCCTGCCCCGACCGTTTTGATGGAAAGGGTTGCGTCAGAAGGCCCATCCTTCCTTTTATCCAGCCCGCCTGGGGCACAGCAGGCGCACGCGCCTCCCTAAATTCGCACCCTGTCGCGAAATTGGACCGGACGGTCGGTGGCGCGCTGCGGGACCCCAATGGGGGCCCGTCAATTAGCGCAATTTTTGTGGGGAGGAGGTTCGACGCGTAAATTGAGAAGGGTGAGAGGATGGGATGGGACGTTTTGTGAAAACTGGATCTCTAGGGTGGTAGGAACGCCCTGAATTTAGTGGAGGTTTGACTGGAGTAGAATTCAAATTTTGAAGCGTTCCTAGCATCTATAAATACTCTTAAAATACCTCCTAGCTCCCCTTGTCCTTGCCATATATTCTGCCATGCTAGAAGCCACTCCGACGGGCAATGATGGCCGCATTAGGGCGCACTTCCGACCGATTTCGCCGAAGAATGGGCCCCTGCTCGGGAATGTGCAGAAAAAGAGCCAAGAGTAGTCGAAAGGACTAGATTCGAGAGGATTATTATAGCCATGGTGGCTAGCAGAGACTTTTGAGAATTCCCAGATTCGGGCGCGAATTTCAGGCAAGCTAGCAGAGATTCTTAGGGAATCCCGGATTCAGCGGGGAATTCAGTCTAAGCTAGCACAGGTTTATGAGAGTTCCCGGATGCAAACGTGGATCCGTGGCAAGTTAGCAGAGATTTTTCAGGTTCTTAAATTTGTGCGGGTGCCGTAGGCAAGCGAGCAGAGGTTTTTGAGGATTTTTCAATTTGGCTGTCAAGGGCAGGTGAGCTAGCAGAGATTCTTGAGGATTCTCGGATTTATCCTCAAGGGAAGGTGAGCTAGCAGGGTATCTAACGGATTCTCCGATTTACCGCTCCATCCAAGGCAGACTAGCAAAGTCTTGAGGATGCTCGCACGATGCTCAAAGCATGGCAAACCAGTAAAGATTTCCTAAAAAGCTAAAACCCCCTCGAGCAGCCTCATTCCTATTCTCGCTCAAAGTCACTTGGCGCACCGTCCCCCACCCTACCAGGGGTGCTAAATATTTTATAGGGGCTAATCAGATGGGGCAGCCTATAGGAAGGGGACCTTGGAGGTGGAGGATTGACCCGTAGCCCCCGGGTAGATTAGCCCCCTTCTTCGACTAGCCCTCAAAATGTATGAGCCGCTGCCGAGATACCCATCTTGCGAGCGAGGTGGCCTTACCGGGGGCGACGAAGGCTGGGTCCGGAAGGCGGGGGAGGTGGAGGTAGTTTACTCGAGAATTACCACGAAAAGATACGCCTACGCTTAGGCTTGGAAGGTATGAAATAGTCGGTTTAATTTGTTGACTTCAGCAAATTGAAATGGTCACCTTATGCGCAAGCGTCCAAAAAACCTATCGGCACCTGATGCTCGTCTCAGCTAAGAGATCGTGCTCCCGATTGCCAAGAGATGTCCCTCACCTTAATCTACAACTGCACTAAATTTAATTCTCGTATCTACTAGAGAAATTGAGAACAGCCCGGAAAGATTTGAGCCACAGACCAGAGGAACACGAGAACCTGTCCAGTCCAGGTGCTCGATCCAAACATGAGATTTCCAATGTCTGGGGCGAAGACGCCGAGTTACGCAATTCGAAGCTAGATAATTACCAGGTGCTAGCGCGAGCGAGAGAGCGCGAAGAGGAGAGAGACAGAGATAGACAGCAAGATCTGGGCAAGGATAACGGTCTTGACTCTGAATGGTCAGTGGGGTATAAGAAAGGTATGAAAAATGGCAAAGAAATGATTTCCTTAGGATCATAAGAGTGGAAGAAAGGCAATAAGACGCAATAACAATATAGATAAAATTTTATTAAGCCAAGACCTACCAGGATATATCGCCAGCTCGTCGGCAGAAACTTTCTGAATTCGATTCCCATCCAAAAGTAATCGAGTAGTTCTTGGATCAAGGAGGATTGGGACCGATTTGAAGCTCGACCTGAAATTGATAAAGCTAATCGAATTAATGGAATTTGCGCTCCTCAAAGATCCCTGCTAGCTCGCCAACTTACCCCGAGCAATCGGCCGTTTCTCGATTCGGGCATCGACATCCGATCTGACAAGCGAGGAGATGATCAAGTAAGCTAAGGACTGTCAGTAATAGAAAAAGCCTTCGTGTGGGCCGTGGCTTCATTCTGGAAATGCCATATTAAAGATGGATAGTAACGCGAATATGCAGGAGAAAATAGGGAAAGAGTGTAGAAAAACAACAAAATACAGTTTCCAAAAAGGCGTGCATACCTTACTTTCTGAAATTTTAGTGTGATAAAATGTTTACAGTAAATCCAAGAACGTAACCGCTATATTCACGCGAAATCTCAGCAATAAAATAGGGCAAAATAGTGAAGTTATAGCGAAATGCACATTTCAGAAATTCGCAAATCAGAAATTCAGAATCTGCGATAACTTTATTTTTTACAAGGTTTCGCTATCAAAATAAGGGTAAATATGGCGCATGCTATCCCCTATGTGTACAAAAGATTTTAAATCAATCAAATATTAAATCATTTAGACGGGGGAGAAACATTGAAAAACGTGTACGATCAGATAAACGGGCAAAAGGTGAGACATCATGCTCGAAGCCGGCACTTTAGGTATCTTTCAGATAGCGTTAGATAATTCCCCAGACAATAGGGTAATAGGAACTATCGATGGAAGGCCAGCTAGAGGTTGGCAACTGGAGTCATGGATATGTTTGCCCAAAAAAGGAGACAACGGGGTCCTCCACAACGAAGAGGGAGGCTAATCTGTCAACGGTCTGGGGGCCAAGGAGGAGAAGGAGAAGGACATCTGGCCCCCGCATCCGAACCACCGGGTGCCCATAGGTGGATATACAGAAAAAGGCTGGTATTTTAAGGACGGAGTTATTTACTAATCTATTATATGTTTCAGAGGAAAATAGTGGAATTTCTCTAAAACAGATACGGGTGTCCCAGACGTAACTCGACGCAGAAGTATCGGATCGGAACGATAATTACACAATTCGAAAGCGCATAAAACGGCGAGTTTTTAACAATCTTCAGGACCGATTTTTATTGAAATCGGCTATTTTACAAGCCATTTTGTAAACTTTTGCGCTTTTCCCGGGGTTGCATGCGAGCTAATTTGCCCAATTTCACCAAGCAAAAGCGCCGGAAGTACGGCGTACAGTTTGATGGAAACAGAAACATCAGAAAATCAAAAGAAGAAATTGGTTTGAAAAGAGCAGGCATCTTTTGACGGTTAATTTAAGCTGTCAACAGCGCCTAAAAAAGCTCATATTGAGGATAATTTGTTTGGCAACTGCCCCTCACCCGGTGCAACTCGACATGTTGGATATGTGTAAAGACACGGAATCGTTGGATGATGGATGAGAGGGGGTGAGGATAATCGGGGGCTGTACACACAAAAAAGTGATGTCGCTGGCCAAGTATAATATATAGCTTAACGGGACGAGGAACGGAAATTAAGAGGCGAGAGCTTCGGAAATTTTTTTGAAAACGCACCGAACGCCCGCAAAAATCGGCTTAAGACTATGGATGGCATAGAATTAGAAAGAGTTGCGATTTATTATTTTGGTTTTTGCTGCCTTCCTCGGCTCTTTAAAGTTACTGGAAGCTCTAGAAAAAAAGTGCCAAGCTATACTGAAGACAAAATTGGCGTGTTTTAGCAGAATTTCAGGTTTCTTTTAATAGCGTTTTACGATAAAGATTAAGTAGCTTTAAAAGGAGCACGAGTAAGGAGTAAATTCAAAGCCAATTCGTTCCACAAATAGCCCAAGGGTAGGCACATCCACGGGCTAGCCCCACCCCCATCTGGGGTCGTTGAGGGTGGGAGCCCAAAAAGGGGCGGGGCTTGTGGGGGTGGGCGGTAGCGCTAAATTCCGGGTAAAAGCACAAATTATTGTCTTGGTTTCTGCATTAATAAGATATACCTAAAATAGAGGAAAATTCTGTAATGGCAAGTAATCCTGGAGCAACAGTTACCCAGCCTCCAAACGGTCCACTCGTCCGTACCACCCAAGATAAACAACAGACGGTCTGGGCAGACCCTTAGAGCCCTTGGGACCCACAATTGGCATCTGTCCAAAAACCTAGTATACGAGAGACCCCGCACTAATAGGAGGATCAAACTATTTAGGAAATTTAGGACTTAGGCTTGAAAATCTCCATGAAGCAAAATTTCTGGATGGACAATCCCTTTAAAGACCAAGAACCCCAGATACCCAGGAACCCTACAGGGGTCAAGTTGCCTGGGGCCATAAATCCTTACCACCCACCCACTGGCAGCCGCAATAATCGACTCGTAAATTTATATTGTCACAGGCTATTATCCCCGAGGATCGACTGTTTACGGCCCGATATTTTGGCCATTGTCCCGGCTACCGTAATCCGTCATTAAACGGCCATTGAAGGCTCGGGGTCAACGGGTTGGCGATCTTTGCAGCTAGGTGAGAGAGTCACTCGATAAACTGTAATGTTAAAAATATGGGATTTAACAATTTTGTTTGCCAATTAAAAATGCAAATTTTGAAATTGCTAATACAGAAAAATGGATGGTCAAAAGGTTTTTAAACGAACTCGGCCTATTCTTAACTGTCTTGAAAGTTTTAGAGCTTGAATCATAGTGAAATTCACAGAGCGTGCGTTAAGAATACGGTAACTTAATTTACGACGCAAATTTTGACAAAATATATTCTAAAACATGAGATCCTATTCCACAATCAATATCCACGCATCCAGCAAGAACCGGGGGCCATAAATGGCTTGACTCACTCGGGGGAGAGTGACCAAATTCCAAGCCAGGGCTTCGCAAAAAATGGCGGCAAACATGGGGTGTGATAAGCCCGAATTGTGAGTAGCCTACTACACATATTCAACAATTGACATCAAGTTGGGGGTGGTGAATGCTAAAAGGCACTGTTGGTCAACCAGGACCGGAGCAGGGAACGGTCTTTATTATACGGTCCGGTCGAGTGGGGCTAG
This sequence comes from Mesorhabditis sp. LJ9110, assembly GCA_038088335.1. NCBI lineage: Eukaryota > Metazoa > Nematoda > Chromadorea > Rhabditida > Rhabditidae > Mesorhabditis > Mesorhabditis sp. LJ9110. The sequence goes on along the minus strand of JBBGBA010000116.1, from coordinate 26,257 downwards.
CTTGCTGTTTTGTATTCAGCATGTCCGTTTTTGAAAAGCTGAACATGGGGAACTTGATAATGTAAAATTTTTAAATACATATCCTTACAAAATCCCGACTTTTAAAACAATAGTTAAAATAACAAATCAGTAAGTTATTTTTTCTATAAGTTTGTTAAGTAATTTTTCGGTTTTTTCGATCAAAAATAAAAATTTGGCAAGCTAAAATTCTCAAAAATTAAAAATCTTGAACTTCCTGTATTTTCCAAATCATTGATGCGACCATTACTTACTTTAAAAATGAGGCTTTTTAAACGCGATTATCATATGTTCCCAAAAATTCCGACTTCAAAATCCTAGAATTTGAGTTCGAGATTGTCGGGTTGTGCGGGTGGCGGTGGTGGTGGACATGGGTCGGTGTGTGTATTCCATGAATACTTTAGCATCACCCGCTCTCTCTCTCTCTCTCTCCACGTATCCCCAGGGTACACACACAAGAGTCAATCACAGCGATTACCCAATCCCCGCAGGTGATTCTGACGGCGAATCGGTGGGGGAAAATAATTAAAGGGCGAAGATCGGGAATGGTAATTGGCAAGACAGCAGAGATCTTTGAGCAATTGGCGGGGTAGGCTAACAGAGATCTTTTAGGAAATTGAGGGCAGTTTGGCAGCGATTCTTGGAAGTCTAAAAATGTCGAGAACATCGGAATGTCGTCACACAAGCGAGCAGAAAAATCTTGTGAACCGGAAAATTTCTAAAAATATTGAAAGGTAAGCTAGCAGAGATTCTTTAAAAAATCAGGACTTGCATCCGGTTCTCAAGAGTCAATGAATGTACCCCCGGGCGGACCAGTGGGACCGTCTCGAGTATTTATCCGTACCCCCCCTCCCAAATGGTATCGGGCACCCAGGGGCCCAGAATTGAAATGCAAACAAACCTACTCGCTACGCGGGAATTCCGCCGAAACCCCCCGGGGAACAAAAAGTTTCACTCGCGCATATCGAATTTCAGCGAGTTTGAGGGGAATTCATATGAATAGCGAGAACAGATTCATAGAGAAAGAGAAAGAGAAGGCGAGAGAGAGAGACAGAGAGAGAGCGAGAGAGAAGTTGAGTGAGACACAAGGGAGAACAATAAAGATAGACACTCCCCTCCTTACCCTTCCATCCTAACTTTAAAATAACGACATGGTCATTGATATGAGTGCGAATGAGAAGTCAAGGAGCATGGAATATCAAGGAGAATGGGTTGTGTTCCTTGCTGTGTGTGGAGAGACCAATTGTCCGGTCTCGACTCACTGACAGACTTATCGTAATGGGTCGTCGACCCCGTGGGCGTCAATAGGTGTTCTTCGTAGCTTTCGCCTGGGGCCGTGGGACGGTTAGGAATGAGGGGAAAATTATGAACACGTCCGGTTTTTGGTTCTAGCGGCCGGGTTCCGGTTGGTTAGTGATTGGTCTGGGGATTCCGGAAGCGGGAAGATCCGGAAACTAGTTTTTGGGTTTGGGGGTAGCTTTAACGTTTAAATCAGATAACAAAATAGGACCTACTACGTAAAAATCAGGAAATGGAGAGAGAAAGAGACAGGGAGAGAGAGTGCGAGAGTGAGAGAGAAAAAGAGAGTGCACGAGTGAGAGAGAAGGATAGAGAAGGAGAGGGAAAGAGAGAGAGAGCGAGTGAGAGAATAGGGAACAAGCAAACTAGCAGAGTTTCTTGTGGAAAATTTGCGATTTAAAAATCTTTTCTCTCGAATTTTGGGCGCGCTAGCAAAAGCCCTTTGCGGAAAATTAAGCTAGCAGGGAATGTTGGAACAAAATAAAAAGTCGATCGGATGTTTCAAAGCTTTATTAAAATTTGACGTTTCAATTTAGGGCAAGCTAGCAGGGATCATTTGAGAAAAATCTCCCTACCGGCTAGTAGCAATTTCCCGCGGCACCATTCCGCCACCACCAATTTGTCAAATTCGGAGGGCGTTCCACCGGAATTCGTGATAACGATTTATCGCATAGCCACGCGCGCTCCCGCAATACCCCCAGTGCCCTCGGGGGAAAATGTCCTTAGCATCCCCAAATAATAGCTAGTGTCCTGGGCAGGCAGTAGTAAAGATCGGATCAAGGGCATCTCCAGCTGTTAGCTCGACGAGATAACGGGTAAATTATGCTAATTACGTTTTATTACGCGGTGTTGAGGGGTAAAAACAATAATAAGTTGGATGAGGACATTGGAAAACGGAGACATTACATAATAGAAGCTCATGGAGTTTCGTTTTTGTCAATAAACTGTTCAAATTTGGTTCCGAAAAAGACAAGAACACTCCCTTAAGGAGAAATACCGAGGTAAGCATTACATAAGGTGAGCAAAAATGACAAAGCAGCATATGAAATTAAATTCCCGATCTACAGTAACCCATCGCCAGTTTTTTTTGAAACCGAACAGGCAATTTTTTAGCGTCTGCGCCTTAATTACAGTAGCCGAACCGGCCAGGCAGATGTCTCAAAAAAATCCGAGCCGATCCAACCTACGATTGCGCAACGCTGAGCCCCGTAATTATTGGATTTGCCTTAAATGAGCGTCAGAGAAGGTGCAGAATTTGAAGAACGAGATTGAACTTTGGATTCGCAAATGTAGAAAGGACAAATTATCTTATTATGACTTTATAAAAATGAGTAAAAATCAGCAGGTGCCTACCAAAATACGAGTACTTTTTAAGGGATTTTTTGCGCGCGGCGTGCAGCCCTTTGTCGGGCGCGCAGAAAAGTGGGCTGGCTAGCGGTAGATGGTGGATCGGAGCGGCGGGGGTAGCCTTGGTGCACAAGAATCCCGATAAATCACTGGAGCACCCCCGTAGCGGGCGAGGGAGGACGAGGAAGAGCAAGAGCAAGAAGAAAACGGGATGATCCTCATCGATTTCGCCATCCAATTCCCCTAGCGTCGGCGCCGTTCCATTACAGAACATCTGACGTTGTTAGGAGCGGTATGGAAATCTATGCGGAAAGCGGCTTTTTGGAGGTTTTTTAAAGCTTCAGAGATGTTTCAAACACTTTTTAAAGGACCCGTGAAGGCTAAATTATACGCTTTTCACAAGATACCAAAGATTCGATAATTAGTGATATTCGTTTTTGAACAAATCTCTATAGCTAACAGTAGAAACTTGCCTTTCCCATCCCTTTAAAATACCGTGAGCACAGGCACCAATTTTAAGGCTATCAATTTGAGCGGCAGGTTGCGCCTAAAAAGCGGATAATCCAGCCAACTGTTCATGGGAATGGGATTTGCACAGATGGCCCAGGTATTGGAGAAGACAACCTAAATAGCATAAAAATTTCGATGTTCAAAAATATAAGGTATTACCGGGCTTAACGTAGATCTAAAGAAATTCTGTGAAAAAGGTTAAAAAAATTAAGGGCAGTAAAATAACATTTTCCAATGGTACGAAAACATGGCGGTCCACCCGGGCAGCGCAATCCCACTACTCGCCACCAATCAATTATCAATGGACAGACCGGCTGGGAGAGAGAGATGATTAGAGGAGGAGCATGAGCACGAGATGATGAGGAGACTGGGAAACCGGGAATTCCTGGAATCGCCGGGAGAAATAAGAATTATTAACAAGCAAATGGTCTTTGCTAGCTCGCCTAAGCCGCGATAAATTTTCAAAAAGGCATTTGAGATGACGTAATACGAGAAATATCGAAAATCCTACCATTCCAGTCCCTTTAAAAGAGCCCTCCCGTTTCTAGAGACCATTTCAGGGCCCGTGGCTGTAATGTGCGCACGCGCAATTATAGCCACTACCCCGGAATGCGGGCAAAAAGATATGGAAAGTCAAGGACGGCATCCCCGTCGTCTTGCGGCTCCGAGATTTGCATAAATGACACGCCGGCCATTCGCCTGCTCCATATTTTGGGGGAGGGCCTTTTAGCGAGGTTGGGCGTTAAGTAGGAATGTTCAGGGGAGCGTGAAGGAGTGAGGGGGTGGGTTTAAAGGGACTGGGAAGGCAAGGACGAACTAGGCAAGTGAAGGGCGGCTAGTGGCACTCTGAAATCCATGAAACTTAAAGGTATCCATGATCGACGAAGCTATTAACAGAGCATAAAGGGGAAATCGCCAAATTGCCGACATTCAAATTGCCGACAGCCAAGTTGCCGACAGCCAGATTGCCGACAAGCCAGGTTGCCGACAGCCAAGTTGCCGACAAGCCAAATTGCCGACAGCCAAGTTGCCGACAAGCCAAGTTGCCGACAGCCATATTGCCGACAGCCAACATTGCCGACAGATTATACAAAAGACAGTATTTGGGGTTAGAATGGAAATTTTATGTAGACATTTATATCCGGGAGAATTTCCGGTGGATTCAAAGCACAATTAACATACGAGACGGTAGCCTGCGGGCTCTGCCCCGGAAGCTTCATATACCTTCTCCGCTTCCCCTTCACTGTCTGTCTCTTGGTCTAGTGGTCTAAAGCGCTAGCACCAAGCAAAGGTTCCGGGTTCGGTTTTGTCACGCAGCCAGACCCTACCCAAATTTGGCATGTTAAACAGTCATGCTACTCAAATATACCAAAGCTTAGACTTTGACTTAAATTCACGAATATGTCGGCAATTCGGCTGTCGGCAATTTGGCCTGTCGGCAACTTGGCTGTCGGCAATTGGTGCGGCAATGTCGGCAATTTGGTGTCGGCAACTTGGCTGTCGGCAATTGGCTGTCGGCAACTTGGCTGTCGGCAATTCGATGTCGGCAATATGGCTGGAATTCAGCATAAAGCAAAAGCAATACTTAAAAAAAAAAATAATTACTATAAATTAAGGTACAGCCAAAAACTCTTGAAACCGGAAGCCGGATATTACTGCTATGATTTCTTCGTTCTAATAAACCGATTTTTACGTTAATTTCGAAGTCCGAACTACCCAAGATTCATCCGTAAACCCTGATGTCGACCTTGAGCCCCACCCCCGAAAAGCATCTGCCCACCCAGCGGGATGCCCCCGGTGTCGACAGCTCTAATACTCTTGTCAAGTGAAGGATTTTGGGCATAGAAAAGCGAGAGGAGCTTTTTAAGGGACTTGGAAGGCAATCCAACGGTTACCTGGTCAGATAACTAAAGTTGGTCGAAATTCGGGACGCCTAACTATTTTTCTGTCCTTTTCGGGCCCTTCAAACCCCTGTTTTAGCTGCTAATGAACTCTCTCTCTCCAGGGTCGACAAGCTCGAGTAAAGTGCTGCTAGCTTGCCAGGCACCCTTTGCCATCATCAAAACCTTAAGTTTTTAGGTCATTTCCGGTGACCCAAGCATAATTGCGTGATCCCTTTAGCTAGGTGTGAATGGCCATTTAGGGCCATTTGCCCCGGGGGCAAGCGGTGAACTGTAAAATCGGGAGTGTCGCGTAACCGGCGGCACTTTTTAGGGTGCCGCCCCTGGGGTGAGGAGTCTATTGTTGGCAGATGATGGGTGTCGAACGGATCTGATGCCCTTCCCTCTCATGTTCTTTTTGGGGTCCCGTGGGACCATTGGCCCCGGGCAAGGAGGGTTCATCCGGCCCCGAAAAAGGAGCATCACTACTACTTTGATGTTCCGATCGGGAGGGTATTAGGTATTCCAAAAAAATACGAATCAATACACTGAAAGCAATAAAGTGAAGCCTAAGCCTAAGCCTAACCCTGAGCAATGCTTAAGCCTAACCCTAAGCCTAAGCCCGAGCCTATCAAGCCAAAGGCATAGCATAGAGCATTCAGGAGCCGCCTGAAAAATTGGTGTAAAATGGTGTGTCGTAAAAACCGGGAAAAGCCGGTGGCAGGGGACTCTAAGAAGTGTGCAGTGGTGAAGATGCTTTGTTTGCCGTCCTTTCCACCCCCGACAGCATCACCATGGCAGAATTCGCGGTGAGACCTCTGGGCGGGGGATAGGGGATCGACAATGACAAGCAGAAGCTAATGAGAAAAACGAGAAGCAAAAGCAAAAATAAGCTACAAAAAACGAAAGAAGTAAAATATTGAAGAAGCTTAATGTAACGATTGGCTTTTAGCTATAAAAATTTAGGTTTTAGACTATAGCAATCTTGCGTCAACCGAAAGCTCTTACTCCCCGAAATGGAGTAGACAAAAAGCGGCGAGTGAAGCCGATCCGGTGGAAGAGCCGCCCCACTTCTTACTCGGTGGCCCCCTCCGCGCCGTGAATTCAATTCGGGGCCAGTCTGGGAAACATAGGGGATAGCGACCATTGGGACCAGCGCCCGGAGGGATAAGACTGGGTTTAGACCAGCGCCGCGGAGCGGCGCGATTTGAAAGAAAATTGGGTTTTGGGATAATTTTGCAGGATTTTTCGGTTGTCGAAAATTATCGATGGTATCTGTGTATGCTGTGATTTCCGTCTCTGATGTCCTACGGTCAAAACTTTTTGAACCAACTGACTCGAGCGAACCGATAAAAATAAATCGTCAGAAAAATTGCAGGCGACGATTAACGCGAAGGAAACTGAAAGAGCCGAAGAAGAGCTGTAAGTTCTAAATGCATTCCTTTCTTATCCTCTCAAGATCATCCGTATGGCTTACCTATCTATGACCTTTAAAGCCCTTGATGTGTATAGTCTGAAAGTTAAAACCCCGAATTTGATATCCAAAGACAACAACTTAAAGATAACTGAAACCATTGCCGGTGATAATTTTGAAACCAGAATTTAGCCTTCAACGAAAAACTTTTTTTGATCATATCACCAAATTGTTCCATCAAAACTCAAATTTGATTCCAATGACCGATTCACTTCAAACTTGGCCTATGGTAGATGAGGGCCTACTAATGCCCAGGAAAAATATCAGAATTTTGGACCGGTTTAAGACGGTTTTCGGGACCAGCAAATCGACAATCAGCCGACCAATCAAGGTTTTTCCCGGTTTTGTCCCCTGAAATATCAGCTAGATTGGTTTAATTGGAATGGTAGCCAAAAGGGGGGCTACCGTATGCTGAAAAGATTGATTGCCGTCTGCTTCGAGCCTGGGACCAGCGACTGTACCTTTTGGATTTTGAAAATCGGCTAAATTCGGAGTTTTTCTTAACAGGGGGAGTAATTTTAAAATTTTCCTGATGCCGATGATAGAGTAGGATGTGCTCTTTCGAATGACGTATTGTAGTCCGGATCCGGCTCTCTACGCGGAGCATGGGACCAGCGACACCATTGGTCGAGCCGATTTTGTCCCTGCGATATCCGTCGCTGGTCCCAAAGTGGTCTTCAAATGCACCGAATCGAGTCGCCAGATTTATTCCAGCTTGCTGATGACGTTCCTCACCATCAGTCAACATTTGAAGTCGATCGCTTCCGATTCGGCAGAGATAGCCTACTAATGGCCCCAAATCCCATATAAAGGGGCAAAATCGGCTCGACCAATGGTGTCGCTGGTCCCATGCTCCGCGTAGAGGAGCCGGATCCGGACGTACAATACGTCATTCGAAAGAGCACATCCTACTCTATCATCGGCATCAAGGAAAAATTTTTAAAAAATTACTCCCCCCTGTTAAGAGAAAAACTCCGAATTTGGCCGATTTTCAAAATCCAAAAAAAGTGACAGTCGCTGGTCCCAGGCTCGAAGCAGACGCAAGCAATCTAAATATTCTTTTCAGCATACGGTAGTGCACCCTTTAGGCTACCTACATTCCAATTAAAACCAATCTAGCTGATATTTCAGGGGACCAAAACCGGGAAAACCCTTGATTGGTCGGCTGATTGGTCGATTTGGCTGGTCCCGAAAACCGTCTTAAACCGGTCCAAAAATTTGATATTTTTCCTGACATTAGTAGGCCCTCATCTACCATTAGCCAAGTTTGAAGTGAATCGGTCATTGAATCAAAATTTGAGTTTTGATGGAACAATTTTTGGGTGATATGATCAAAAAATAAGTTTTTCGTTAGGAAGGCTAAATTCTGGTTTCAAAATTATCACCGGCAATGGTTTCAGTTATCTTTGAGGTTGTTGTCTTTGGATATCAAATTCGGGGTTTTTACAACTTTACAGTACTATACACATCAAGGAAGCTTTAAAGGTCATAGATAGGTAAGCGCATACGGATGATCTTGAGAGGATAAGAAAGGAATGCATTTAGAACTTCATCAGCTTCTTCTTCGGCTTCTTCAGTTTCTCGCGTTAATCGTCGCCTGCAATTTTCTTTGACGATTTATTTTATCGGTTCGCCGAGTCAGTTGGTTCAAAAGTTTTTGACCTACGTAGGACATCAGAGACGAAACTGCGGACTTCTGTAAAAAAAGCTTTTATATAATAAACGGCGCAAAAGCGCCGAAAAAAAAATGTTGCTAATACTAGCCCTTAGACCAGCGCCCGGACCCCTTTTTGGGACCAGCGCCCACCCGGTTTCGACCAATGGGGTATCAGACTGTTCGGGGCCCGTGGGTCGAGTAGGAAGGGACTCTACTGGGTATCTCTGGGTAGCTCTCGATATCTAAGGGTTGAAGTCATACCCCGTTTCTCTTTAATCTCAGGTCAAACTAGCATGGCGCACGAGTCGAAAGTCGGAAAAATTTAGACTAAATACTGGGCGTAGCCTCTGGGATATCTTGCCGATGATAAAAAATTCGACTTTTTGGGAAAGCTATCAGAAATTGTTGCTAAGGACTCAAGGACATTAGCAGAGATCCTTGGAGAAACTATTAAGTCCAGTTTTATCAGAACACAAAAACGTCAAACACTTCAGAATCGAAGCACTTGTGTAAAGTGAGAATTTGAATGCGAAGCGAAGGACAGCCAAGGTCGTTTAGGTGAGCAGATCCGACACCTGTAAATTCTAGACGAGGGCAAGTTAGCAGAGATCCCTTTGGAAACTGGTCCGGCTTCCAAACAGTTCTGAAAAAAACGGCTAAATCCTCATTTTCATAAGCCCTTAAATCTTATTTTTTCGCTTCGGATTTCATCCCTATCCGGAAATTGCGCATCATAAGATCGGCTGGCAGCGCGCGATCCGGTTACGCAATGCAATAAATAGCGCGTGGACGGCCTGAAGGGATGGGAACGTCAATAGGACAAGTGCAGGGGTGGGTGCAGGGGACTGCCGGGGGCAATGTAGCGGTGATCGCCTGGGAATGGGGAATTAGGGCGATTATTAGGAAAGGCTTGTCATGGGCTTTAAAGGGACTATGAAGTGAAAATCTACTAATCAACATAATCGAAAATATATAAAAAATATAAGTTAGGTTGTACGATCTAAAAAAATCGGATGTGGATTCTAGCACTTTTTCTGACTTCCTCGTCCCTTTAAAATTTGTTGCAGACGCAATTGGATTTTTCTAGATTAAATGGACATCTACCCGATTCCCCGAACCCACCGCTTGGTCTCTATGGCCTCGGGCCCATCCAAATTGGCCCTTTGTTTTGGGGCCCATGGACCCAGGGCCCCCGAAAACGCGATTAGCCCCATCCGTGGATAATCAAGGGCCAATCCGCTCGCTTCGAATGGAACCATGGGACGGACGACCAGGAACACTAACAAATCTGGAAATCCGTAAATTTGTAGATTGCCTGGAGTCATGCGGAACATGGAGCGAACCCTGGAAGCCCTGAGTAAACACATTTTTGAAACTAGGGAAAACAGCAGTGAAAAATTGATATGATTTTTATTTGATTTTGAAAATTGAAGATGCTGACTGAAAAAACGTTATAAATTATCAATTAGGAATCATGCCGGTCAAATAAGTGCGCCTCGGTGTTTTAATTTTACGCCCAAAATTGATGCCTTCTGGATCTGCTGAGCAAGAGCTTTCGATCGGTATATTTAAAGCCTTGTTATAATTATGCCCGGAGGAGTTTTGAGGCGCGGAAGGTCTTCATGGAACCGCCCCGATCTGACCTTCATTCGCTATTTCATGAAATTAAGTTACTTCAAAATCCAAAACTTCTACCGTAACAAAGCTAGACGCTCTGGTAAGGTCTGGTCCAGTGCCAACACAACACGTTTTTGAGCCCGGAACTCGAACTCAGTAATTTGAAAGGTTTTAAATCTGTTTAAGGTCGTACTTCGTTAGATTTTTCTTTGGCTATTTCCAATGGGTTATGCTGGTTTCAAAACATTGTTTGAGATTTTGTCAGGCGAAGCTGATGATCGTTTACTCAGATCCCGAATTCTGTTTCCCACATCATTCACCCCTTATTCTGATGCCTATCTCCTAGACGGCCATCCCTTTCGGCTATAGCAACAGCTTGCCCGGGCCGTTTGCGAAGAGCAACAGGAGGCCATTTGAGGAATTTACATCTCCCTCGAGCAACCGCCAGCTAGCTAGCCCGGCGATACCCCCATCATCGCCCACAATGACAAATCGAGCTCCAGGGAGTTTCTTAGGGGTGCTTTGGAGGTGTGGATAAAGGGAATGGAGGGGAGAAACTTTAGAGAAATAAGTGAAGGGGCTATGAAACCAAGAAAAACAGCTATTTAGGCCGAGTTCAAGGAAATATTGAAGCGAAACCTAACTTTAAACCTTGATTTACGCTATTCAGTATCAACTATAAGAATTCAGTAGTGGTGTCTGTCTGTCTGTCCGTCAGAAGCCAACTATAACTCGAAGGGGAAAGGAGGTAGAGCTTAGGTCTCTTCGGATTTGGATAGAGCGTAGTCAGAAACCCCTTAAATGATCAAAACATTATGAAAAAGTTTTTGTTTAAATAAAAATAATTAACTTTGAAAGTGGCGCCTTAATAAAACGAGTGGGGGCCCTCTCCCCGGGAGGCCACGCCCCCTTTCTCTTCGCCCCTCTTCCCCAAGGCCCTTCCCGCGCCCAGACCGCTTTTCTCAGTTGTTTTAATACTTTTTAATTATCTTAATTCATTATTTAAATCCTTTAAAGTATCTAAGGCCATCATTAATTATCTTAATTCATTATTTAAATCCTTTAAAGTATCTAAGGCCATCACAAAGGGAGCGGAAGGGGTAGCCCGAAGTCCAGCCGCTTGCAGCGGCAAAGCCGCTGTAAGCGGCTGGTTTTCTATTTTTCTGGTCCTTGTCTGCCTTCAGGTATGCATTTTGGGGTTATCATGGTGCTATACCCTTCGCTCGTTTCCCCAAATATCCACCCAGCTGACCCATATTCACCACTCTCACCAGCCGGGTGTTATCAGCACCACCATACCATCTCTAGCGCACCATTACGATTAGCATATACAGAATTGTGTTATATAGAGCTTCTAATATTCATTCTGTAATTTATACGGTATCACATTGATTAATTTTAACTCTCAAATGAGATTGAATTCAATTTAAGAGCATAAGTTTCCAACTGTAAAGTTTTCCATTCCTTTTTGTCTTTCCGACTAAGGATTTTGAGCTTATGTTAATTTTCAGTAATGCTGTCCCCACGGGCGGCCACCGTGGCCGCTACGGTCGCCTCATCAATTTGCCTAGCTACCGTATGCCTCGTTTTGCCATACTCATGGATGAACATGCAGCGAGCGAACACTATGCTTTTACAACACGCGCATCAGTGCAAGGTATTTTTGCAAGAGCCTGATATAGAGAGAGACACAGAGAGCGAGAGAGATAGTGAAAGCGAGAGAGAGAGAGAGAGAGAGAGAGAGAGATTGCGTATGTTTAGGTTGACGCCGCCGAGCTCTGGCATCAAGTTGGAAAGGGTCAGGTCCGTGTGAAACGACAGCGATATGCGAATGAGGCCTCGGTACCGCGCGGGGATTCTGGAAAATGTAGGCAATTTCAGTTTAAGGCTGTATCTAGATTCCCAAGTACCTTTAAAACAATTTTCAAGGTTGCTCCTGCCAACAAGGCCCTCCCGGACCGCCCGGTTCGATGGGACAACCAGGAATCGATGGTCAGTCTAAGTTCTGAGGAACTAGATGCTAAGTTGCTTCCGAAACTCTACTATTTCTAGGTGAACCCGGTATGATCGGCTCGAATGGCCGGAATGGACGCTCCGGAAAATATGTGCTGCCGCCGAAGAATGACGATCTGTCGTGTCAGAAGGTAATTATTCCTTCTTTTTCTCTCTCTCTCGCTCTCTCTCTCTTTCTTTCTCTCTTGCTTTGCTTTTCTAAATGCTTTTCAATCTAGTGCCCAACAGCCCTCCAAGGCCCACCGGGCCATCCCGGAGTCAAGGGTCCACGAGGAAACCCGGGGTACGGTAGATATCCATATTTCAAGATCGGACCCAAATTTAGCAACCATGGCACAGACGGCCGTCCCGGAGTCCCGGCACGAAAGGGCCCACCTGGACCCCCTGGAGTTCGCGGACCGCCTGGAGACATTGGAATGCAGGTAAGACCCTGAACCTAAGATTCGAACCATTTGGCTATATTGGAACTTCATTAAGTGTATAATTTTAGGGACCTCCCGGTGATCCTGGCCGCGTCCTAAATGGTGCCCCGCCCGGTCAACCCGGTCAGCTTGGACATATGGGACCTCGTGGAAAGCCTGGAGCTAATGGAAAGTAAGGATTTAGTAAGAACGGGAGAGATGGAAAGAGAGACCGAAATATAGACATAGATTTATGTGTAATAAACCCATCCTCAATTTTCAGCGATGGTCGCTCTGGTGGCGCAGGCCCGGCCGGTCTCCGCGGTGACCCCGGACAGCGCGGTTCCGATGGACAAAGAGGTCTTCCAGGGCCGACTGGACCCCCTGGATCTCCCGGAATCCAGGGTACGGTAGTGGATACGATAACTGAGACGTTTTTAGGCTCCTGCAGCCATTGCCCGAACGATGGTCGTCAGGCTGCTCCTGCACCAGTATCTCCAGCGGATAGTAAGTTGATTATAGACAGACAGAGAGAGAGAGAGAGAGAGAGAGAGAGAGGGACGTAGAAAAAGCCTAATGTGTGATATTTAGCCCAAGATGCCTACTCCTCACCTGCTCAGGCTCCCGTTGCGGCTACTTATCAGACCCAGGAGCAAGGTACGGGTTGAAAATATTCTATTGTGAGATACTGTAGCTATACTACGGTATTTCTCGCATAATTAAATGTTTAGGAAACTCATACGAGCAAAATACCCCTACTAAGAGCGCCTATGAGCAGGAGGAGCAAGAGGAGGAACAGGAGGAACAACAGTACGAGCCAAAGCCGACTGCCGGTCCGCCAGCCCCCAGACCGTCTAATTATAGAGGACCGGGTCAGCTTTTGCAACTTCAGAATGGTGTATAAATCAGAAAACTAAGGCTCATTACAAAATATTTACGTGATGATACGTATTAATGACTAGATATTGACGATCTGAAGTTTTTTGAAAGGTATTATTCCAGCCGGTGGGGCCAGCGCCGCCTCTTTGAGCTACGACAACTCGGTCCCGTCCGTCCAACCGCCACAGGGATCTGAGTATGCCCGAGCACGAGCTCACGGTCAGCAGACGTTGTATTACAGAGATCCATGTGAGTTCTTAAATTTTATTCCCATGACCTGGATCTCCAATAGTTATCAGGAGCCGCTGAAGCCTAAAACCGGCAGTTCCCGTTAATTTTTAACATTTTCTCATTAACAAAATTATACCTAGCTAGCTAGATTACTTGTCAAAAATTATAGTACTCTCCCCGGTCCTTTAGAGCTCATCCTCAAAATTTTAGCTCGCTCCCGAGCGCACGCGATTCCGAGCCGAATCCCCGCCAACTTTGCCAACGAGCCGCCGGCTTATTTGGAACCGATGAGCCGCGCTCATGGTACCCCGAATTACGGTAAGTTAGGCCTGAAGTAAACTAAGCACCTGCGGCATCATCATCAAATTTACCTCAAACTTTAAGGTATCCAACCCCAGGCCTCGTACCAGCGCACCGCCTCCGACTACGGTTTTGGAGCTGTGGGTTATCAGAATACGAGCCCTTACCAGGTTAGTGGGGTGGTCCAGCAAGCTTGGAAGGCAAGCTAGCATAAAGTATTGCGGAGCCAGCGACTTAATTGTTTTAGTCCAACCCGAACCAATGGCCACCACAGCGCAACCAAAACGGTACTTTCCTATGAAATTTTTCTAAAAATCGATACCTTTCCAGGCGGCTACCAGGGCCAGCAGTTCGGCGGAAAGTAATTTCGAGGCATAAAGCCAGTGGACTCTCGGATTTTAATAAAGCCGTTTTGAAGTGTGGATGCGTGGTTCTGGACAAAAACTAGAGAGAGCGAGAGAGAGAGCGAGAGAGAGAGAGAGAGAGATAAAGAAAGAAAGCGAAACACATTCAGACAGACAAACCAATATTCACGCCTACATTGTCATTGATACACGTATTTTATCTAACACCACCTCATTTTTTGAACATTCCGGATGGGCTCTTCTGTAATCGTCACCGGAGAACCGTCAAAACCGGTATTTTCATTTTTAGTCCGGTATTTTAAAAATTTATTTACCTCCGGTTGAGCGATTTTGAAACCGAGTCGTTCTGGATTTCTAGTGTGTAAAAATAGGGTCAACTATAGTTGAGAGTATTAGGAAAGACAATGCGCTAATTCGGTAGTCTATTTCTGACAAGGAGTGTTTTTTAGTCATCGGCAAAACCTTACGAGACCTAGCTCATTCGATAGAGAATTCGATTCTGAACAAAACCCTGCTGTTCTTTTTTGCAGAATGGCTATCCCTGATTTTATAAAATTAAAATACTAGTGGCCGTCTCTTACCATGAGCGCCTTTCGAGCCAAAAGATAGGCTTTTGGGTGCAGTTTTAAAATTTTATAAAATCAGGGATAGCCATTCTGCAAAAAAGAACAACGGAGGTTTTGTTCAGAATCGATTTGAGCTATGTCTCGTAAGGTTTTGCCGATGACTCAAAAAAAGCACTCCTTGTAAGCTTATTATCGTCGCTAAAGCCTAGATACACGCCCGTTATTTTAGAAAATCTCTAAAATAATGGTGGCTCTCCTCGCGATCTCCATTGCCGTCGCACTCCTATGGCCATCGACGGAGCAACAGCTGGCGGCATCGGTAATTTTTCCGTTCTTTCTTTTGTCTTTACTATCATACTCTACGCCCTTTAAAAAGTCATAGAACACCACTGGTTATCCTCATTTTTATTTTTATTTTCATTTTCCAGGAAGCCCAGGAAAAGGAAAAGTTCAAAATGAAGCTGATGAACCAGCTGAAGGGAGCGATGGGCAACTCGAAAAAGGTATGTTCCCCAGAGAGGAAGTTGCTATAATATTTCGACATTTTTAAGGATAGATTAAACCCAGAAAGTGCTAAAAAAGTAGAAAACTTTATTCCAGTGCGAACAAATCGAGGATAAAGAAGAGCGGGCAGCTTGTTTCGAGAAACTGATGGACGATATGAAGAAAAAGATGGAAATATTGCGCACAAGAAAGGAGGCGGCTGGTCAGAGCGATAAGGTAATGCTTATTGTATTGAATAAGCATAATTTATGTTTAACTTTTTTAATTGGATTTATAAAGCTAGCTTATCTAACGGTGTTGTGCAAGCCTTTGTTCGGTCGATAACTCTGGCCGGAAGACGAATTTACGCGATTTTTGGTGGAGATATAAAAATGATATTAGTATTATTTATAAGTATTTAGTTTTAAATATTAAAACTGTTTTTATCGTTTCAAAGCTATGTTTCTGATAAGAAAGAGCCTCGATCAGGTGAGAGCGCAGACGCGTCGCGGCCTGCCGACGCGCGTAGCGGCGTTTTCCCGCCGAATTTATTGATTTTTTTCAGATGCCATTTTGCTATGCACTGTTCTATTTCTAAACGTCTTTAAATTTAATTATACCCTTTTTTTCAGACCCTCCAAGACGCCTTCCAAAAAGCCGACGAACTGAGCAAGCACATCGACCCATCGAAGATAAATTTCGGCAAATCCAAAAGTGAATTGTAGCCTGGAGTTTTTATAGTTCGCTATTTTATCGCCATTGCTTTGTTTCATTGTTTATTTTATATGCGAATCAGCTTTATAAATACGTGAAAATACAACGTTTATCGAACCAAGCAATACAAACAATAGATCGGATAAAAATAATGAAAAAACACTCGTCGTCACCATTTCGTGTATGCAGTCCCTACCCATTTCGCGAAAACACATCAAAATACATGATGATAATGATAGGGAGATCTGTACAACATTATAATTATAGGAAGCAAGAAGTCATAGAAAATAGCGGATTCAAGCGTAAAAGGTATCGGAAGACGTAGCTTAACGAGCTTTTTGATATTTTAATAGGCTTTCTGGATCAAGTAAAGTTTGTCGATCCAAATTCCATTCACAGTCACGCGTCATTATTCGTCTGCTGCGTTTCCGCTTTCGTTGGAACCGGCGCGAAGCCGGACGAGCGTTTCCGGAATAGGAAACGCATAAGCTAAAAAGAATGATACGCTTGATCATTAAGATAGCCTCATCTATTAAAAAGCTATCTAAAAAATTATAGTTTTAATGTTTAAAAACGAACCCCTTTCTTCTGAGTACCATAGCTACCCGCCTTTGTCAGCACGGCCCCACTGTCTTGCTCCGTAGATTGCGGGCAACACGCTCCGAACGTCAACAGGAATTCCCTGGAATTGATAAGTTATCATTTTTTTAAAGAATCAAGAATTTAGGCTTGATTAAAACCGTGAAAAAATTACGGTACCTCCTGAAAACGTGGCTCATCAACGCGTAGAGGACAAAGTTGACAGACGAGTTGATCAACGACAACAGATCGAAAGTGTCGGTGAGGATCATCGATAGGCCTTGGAGGCGTCGGTTGAAGCCTAAGAAGTGTTGTTAATTACTTATAAAAAGTATCTAGAGGTATTTAACATTAAAAACATCAGTCGCAGCAAATTAAGTTTTAGCCCATTTTCTCAAAAATTTCATAGATTTATGCAAAATCTACTATTACGTCGTGTAGCGCAGAAAAAGCCGCAAAGGTTTTGTTATATGTTTTATTCCCCAGAAGCATCTTAAAATCCAAATTTTAAGCAAAACCCACCAACTGCCAGCCCAAGAATTCCCTGCGGTGCCTCTGTTATCAAAAATACGGCCACGATCCCCGTCAACATCGTTGTGGTTCGTTCAGCCTGAAGGGATACTTATAATTTTTTATAAAATTAAGTTTATAAACTACAGATATTTTAGACTTAGCATTTTTTGCAGTCACGTCTGTTCTTAGGCCCGTAGCGAACTCATTTTTCCTATTTCCGCTTTCCCTTGACCTTCGAAACCTTGTCAGACCTGCAGGATGTTTGGTTATGCCAAGACATCTCGACAAGATCCCAAGGAAACCGCAAAAAAAACCTCAGCCTCCCCATTCGTCCATTGTGGCGGATCGGTGTTGCATAAGGGAGCGAGTACCACCTAGCCTTTTCAGCCTGACCCCACGGAATCTGCTCATTTCCATGTTCCATACATCCCCAGCCCATCCCTTTACTCATTCCGACCTCATCCTCTGCCCTCCAGCAGCTAGCCCACCCATTTTTGAGTGGGTGGAGGGGGAGGAGAGAGGTTTCAAGTTGTAGCAGAAACTCAAGCTTTAGCCGGAGGAAGGTGGGGGAAAGGAGCACGTGACGAAGCTTCGTATGTTTTGAAATACGCAAAATAGATTTAACACCAACAGCAGCCTAATAATGATTTGGAAGAAATTTTAGCTTTTTACCGGGTTTGCCAACTCGAGCGTTAAATTTAGCTGTCGAAAACGCGCTATAACTTTACATCCAAGAATTTTAATTGATTTTTAAGTATACGAATCGATAGATTTCGGAAAGTACGTGTTCCTAGACACCAAAATTTTAAACATCGGGCATGTTTTTCAAAAGTTTTAACCTCTAAACCTTCTCACCTGAGAATTGCCAGCCGTTGCTCCGTTGCACAGCCTCGACCGTCGTTCCCGCGCCTCCATTAGCATCCTGAAAACAGTCCAGTTACATCCAGAAGTATCCGCTAACTTCGCGTCATCACTAATGTCGCTTACCTCACTAGTAACGACATAAAAATCGTCAATAATATACAAGGCACAAGTTTCAACACCAGTGACACCATCCAGTAGTTCAAGCGCATTAAGTCGCAGTTCCACCAAGTTGGAGAACCAAGGGTATATCTAAAGTTCGACTTGATACCATACTACTAAAGCTGGTCGGCTTTTCGAGGGCATAAAACCTACAACTCAAAGGTCTCCATGGTCTCTATCCGTTGCCAATGCTCAAGATGACTGCCCTGCTTGCACGTTTCGATAAACGAGGGAACGAACATGTCTGCGCGGGCGATGGTTGTTGGACCAAACACCTGAGGAAAATTAAGGTATCCGAAACAGCAAATATGTAGATACCTGGTAATTGAGGATGTTTGGCAACGATCCGACGACGGCAATGATGACGGCGAAGAGGATGGAGAGGAAGGCCGAGGAGTAGTTGTTGCAGCTAGGTATCGAGGACTGTGGATATTGACCACGGTAGAGGACCATGTACCTGAAAGGGATTTGATGGTTACGACGTTAATCGTGTTAAGTTACGCACGCATTGGATACTAACGTGGAAAGCAGTGCCGCATTGTGAGACGCGACTACGCGACGGTTCTATACATATCGAGTTTTTGTGCGTTGCGCGTAATGTAGGCGCATCAGTTAGAAATGTATAAAGGACTAAAGGATAAAGTCACCTACGCTGTAGTCCTATGCCCAAAGCATTTTTGTGTGTTTTGAAGCATAATTTCTATCAAGCCCGCATTAGCTACGATCGTACAAAGGAGCGCTGCGTTGTTAGAGCCGACTACGCACCAGTTTTATGCCCAACGAGGCTTTGTGCGTTTTGTCTTTTGCGGTTTATCTGGTATAGATTTTTTAGCTACCTGAGCACGGCCATATTGACGGTGAGCCACAGACTCAGGGAGTGCACAAACACCGACACCATCGCGTAGTATTTGGTGTAGAGGAGGAACGGGTAAGAGAAGTACCACGGGTGGCATTGGTCGACCTGGAAGGAGGAATATAAGTATTATATAAGCAGATTTTCAGGTGAAAGTTCAGATTTTTTTGGGAATTAAATGTCGTAGTAAAATAGGATCTTAGAACTTTTGTTATCAATGTAAATATAGAGATTTTGACGCCTACGGTTAAATTTACCTGGCGTAATTACAACTTTGAAGTATCTTTTCCCTTTTTTGACCGTATGATTTATCTTACCGACAGCAACTATTACCTCAAGAACTGTTTTTCACCCCTCTGCTCCACTTTAAAAACTCTCACCCAAAACGGGAAAGCTCTAGCGCCTAGAACATCAAAAATTCACACTAGACTCTCTTTCTCCCCCGCCCTCGTGATTTCCAAACCCTGGCCCTCGTCGTTCATCTACATCATCGTGATTCTCTGGACTTTTTTTTTGCGTAAATCCCCTCGGCCGCTCCGGCCTCGCGAAGGGATGCAAAACGCGAGGGACGCGCAGAATAAATCGCCTGCTCGTCGGCACACGCCAACCCATGCGTTTTACCCCGGGATTCCCACGTCCAAAATTTTTCGGTCTCACTCTCTCTCCCTCTCTCTCTCTCTCTCTCTCTCTCTCTCTCTCGTTCCACTTTTTGTCGCTACAACATTGGCCATCCGGCTGTGAATCACACGTTTTTGGCGGGTTTCTGCCGGACGAAAATTGGGTGGAGGCGAATTTTGATTTGTATGAAATATTGGGGCCAGACGGAAACCCATCGAATCTGCAGGGGCGGTTAATTTTGAAATCTTTAATTTCCGGTGACAAATTGACACTGGGATTTCGGTCGTTCGCCTGAAAAAGGAGACGCTACGAGAGAAGGGGCAGGTTAGCAGATGCGATTTAGGAAAACTAGGACACGACCATTTTTTAAGAGCTTAGGCTTGGGGTGGTGGGTGGAAGGGACGAATTCATCCCCGATCACCTTCTAGGATTTTCTCCGCACTTCTGATGATGTACTCAGGAACCGGAAGTACTCCCCAAATCTAATGATAAATTTGCAGAGATTTCTTACACAGCAATTTTCACCTAACGTAGTTGCTTTTAGTATGCTTAGGCTTAGGCTTAGGAAGACCTGGAAGAACTGGAAGACCACGCAAAATACACCAAAAATACAAAACATTACAACTTACATGTTTATAGACCAGATAAGTAGCCATTAATGTTGCGTCGCAAACCGCGATAGCCACCAAGAAGACGTTAAACGGGTTTCTTCGCATGGCTGGCCGAACGAGGACGATAACTGAAATTTAAGATAAGCTGTAGCTTAAAAACTTAAGGTACAGTTTATAGTTTTGCAATCGCCCAGCTTTTCCAGCCAAAGTTTGCTTTTCTGAAGTTCCAAAATCTCTGACATTTCACCCCCTTAATCCCCAGTGAAATTGGATCTGTTTGGATAGAGCGAGGATAGGGTGTGGATTGAGAGCACTTATCACCCCGGTGGAAAGAAGAAGCCCTTTGGCTTCGGTGCAAACTGCTGAGGTGTGGTGATGATTGGTCGTTGGAGTAGGAGTGATTGTAGTCACACGTAGTAATACGTAATGGTACTATTTTGAGGGATAAGAAGACGCAAAAAGACTACGATGAGTTTGACAATACTACGAAAAGCGCCAGGGCCATCTGATCGTAACTTACGCGACTACATGATTACGTTAGACCTCCCGTATAGCCTCGTATGAAATTCCGGCAGTACTCACCAATAGCAACATTGGCGAAGACACCGATGAGACACAACGGCACGTAGAGGTAGTGGTGGATGAAGGTGAAGAGTTGGATTAGCACGTTTAGCTCCTGAAAATTGATTCTTTAGATTTTTATCTCTCTCTCTCTCTCTCTCTCTCTCTCTCTCTTCTACAATCCTTGACGGCAATGTTGCTTCTTACGCATTCTGCATTTTTCGTTCCACTCACACCCCAAAGAAAACCCAGGGAAGTCTTGCTAATGAGTTGAGGGGTTCTCGGATGGGCTTCGTCTTGTCTACGACCCACTTCGTGTAACGGCGCCCGGGGGAAATCCGTTTTCCGGTGGGCCGGTCAAAATGTAGCGCTGGAGGAAACCGGAAGTTACAAAGGTAGTCAAGTGGTTGTAAGGGGTTATGGCGTGGTTTTAGCAGGGGTTCTTCTCTATATCAAATGGATTCATCTAGCTAAAAGGCCGCGAATCCGAAAAATTTAAATGGAATCTCAAGGTTGCGATCGAATTCCAGGATTTAAAATTTTCTGTGTGTTTTCGTCCTTTCGGTTCCAAACGTTCGCTCAATTCAAATCACAAAATGGACCCGGAACGCGCCGTCCAATGTCGATAGGATTCCAGCGGACCCCAGCAGCTTTAATCCCCGCAAAAGGCGCGTTTCAAAATTTCGGAAAATCCCGTTTCCGGTGCCCGGCGTTGAATCACCGGGATTCGGCCGGGACTCGGGGAATTAGACTCGTGCCCCTTGGCTTTTTGCACTAATCCCGGAAGCCGTAAAACATCGACAGCAAACAGCTTTTTCGGCCGGTGTGTCTGTGTGAGAACCTGGTTTTCGCGTATTTTACTGGATCTATGGTCCCGGGGTTGTTACGGTACATTTGAATCAGCAATTAGACGCAGGCCAAAATCAAAGGTGAATCAGATCGAAATCGTCAAAGCGGGCAACGCCTAAGGGGTGTAAGGTGGAGCGTAGTGTATCGTGAGGCGGAATCTTGACAGTCAATTCTCAGCCCTAGGATTAGGCTTAGGTTTAAGCTGAGGCTTAGAGTTAGCTTAGGCGTAGGCTATCAAAATCTTTTAAAATCCCTTTTTAGAAGCTTCTTCTTTTCCTTGACTGCTATGCCGTTCTCGATTTTTTTTGATAGAAGTTCCTCCACCCACACCCCGGAAATTGTATCCAAGCCGCCCGGCAGATTTCCCCTTGAATACCCCGAAAAGCCGAAAAGCCAATAACAAATAACCTTCAAAATACCCTTCCTCGAATCACGGGCCCGCACGCACTACGGGAACCGCCTATTTACGGGCGCTGGGTGGGAGGTGAAGCCCCTAGTGTGGCTCCCTCCTTCAAAGAATCGAGAGGACGGGCAGCGGGACCTGCCCCCTGCCCTCTTGCCAAATAATTTATAGGTAGAAGCCCTGATGCGGGAGGTCTCGACGGGGCACACTGGCTCTTTGGATGTGTAAGCGGAAATACGTGGAGGGGGCATTTGTCGGATGTGCTTGAAAATTAAGGGACGGCTGCGTAGTGCCCAGCAGTGTACTATGATCTAGTAGTCGCGATTTAGGACATGTAGGTCGGGTTGTAATGGTGAGCAGGCTAGAATTTCATGATCAACTTTGCTAAAGACCTCAAAATAGAGACACTGGCCACCAAAGCTTTTAGAAAAACCTAGCCAAAATTCCGAGTTCTGAGCCCCTTTAAACCCCATCAAAACTCTAGTTTGCTCCCCCATGAAAATATTCCCAAAAATTCGCATATTTCCTCATTCGGCCGGAGCGGCGGGGCCGAGTTCGGTGAAGCGTTTGCTACATTATTTCCTCGAGCCGGCAAGAGCACACCCCCACTTCCCCTGCATGGCATTCCTCTTCCCCGCGGGGCCAAAAAGTGAACGGAGCCCCCGCAGAAGCGCTAAAATACACGGCATGATTGCGCTTCCACGGAGCTTGGCCGAAAATGGACTTTATTGTTTCTGGTAAATCAGCCGAGGGATATTGCGATGTGGAAGGCAAAAGTTGGCCTGACCTCATAGTTCGTCATTTTTGGGAGGAGAGAGAGTGGGTAAGAGAGAGAGAGCGAGAGAGCGAGGGGGAGAGAGCGACAGAGAGAGCGAGAGAGTGAGAGAGCGAGAGAGCGAGAGAGAGGGGGGTGAGAGAGGAGAGAAAGTGAGAGAGAGAGGGGGAGTGAGAGAGGAAAGTGAGAGAGCGAGAGAGTGAGAGAGCGAAAGAGAGCGAGAGGGGGGTAAGAATTTATTTAGTAGGCCTAGGCCTAGGCTTAGGCTAAGGCTTGCGCTTACGCTAAGGCTTGGACATATGCTGACACTTAGGTTTAGGCGAAAGCTTTGCTCGAGGCCTTTTCTTGGCCTTAAGCTCAGGCTCAGTTTTTAACTTTTTCCGGAACCGCTGGGCCAGCAAGGTGTAGAAATTGATTTATTTTTTTCGGTTTTCATCCCTTTAATATTACCCCGCCCTAAGCACCATCTTTTCTTGCTTTCCGATCCAACCTCACCAAATTTTGGGCCCTTCGGTTCGCGAAATTCCGGTTCCTGATGGCGCCCCCAGGGCCCAGCCATTAGCCATACAAATCCCGGGATATTCCATATTCTCGCGGGAAGGGGGATGGGTCGCTATTTTTCCACCAGCCAAAAGACACGCAAAATGTTGGCCGGCCCCCAAGAAGTAAGCTCCGAGAAGCTTTTGGTCCCCGGCAGGTGTCCCCCGGAAGTCCGGGAATTCCCCCCCCCACCTTAAATTCGGTTTCCGTGTCCATACGTAGGGGGTAGGATACTCCCGGGAATTGGACTTTGGACTTAACAGCTTGTAGCAGGCTTAGCAATAGGCTTGACTTGGGCTTGGCTTAGGCTTAGGTAGTGGACCGTTTGGGGGATAGGACGAGTTCATTGGCAAAAACGGGTCCCCTTCAATACCCCCCTCCCCGCTAACGGTCCTGTACCCCCTTCGGTACCAAATAACTCTAACGAACTACAGCTGTTGTCTGCTAAAATGTGCTCCCCCAGGTCGAACGGCAAAATGACCAGATTTTGAATGCCAACCCCGGCGAGGTCGTGAAAAGCCGAAGGTGGCCGCGAAAATTGGGGGCAGTTTCGAACCGCTCGAACTCGGCCAAAAAATACGCGTATTTTCGGCGCCTTCTCGTGGCTTTCTGAAGGCGCCCATTCACGCCGGTTGAGCGTTATTTTAGGGGTGACGCTAGAAAATGACCGGAACTCGCCGCGCAGATCGATTGGAATTTGGGCAAACCAGCAGTGATTCTTGTGGAATTTGGGCTAACTGAGAGGGCTCTTTAGGGATTTTCAGGGAGCGCTAAAACGAGGTAGAATTATTTTTATAATGAACCAACCAAATGAGGAGATTGCGGGATTTCATTTACGGGCCAACTTGCAGAGATTGTTTGCGGGAATTTAAATTGATACATTTTTGAGAAAACGAGAGTGAAACTGGGACAGAGAGAAAATAAGAGAGAGCGAGAGCGAGTGAGAGAGAGAGAGAGAGATGGAAAGAGAGAAAGCTAGAGAGCCAGTTTTTTACCCATTATTCCAACCTATCAGCCCCCAAAATCTTGCCGATTCCTTGCCAAAGACAACTCCATAAATCTCACTTTTTCTGGGCCCGGCAATACCCTCGAAAAAAGAGGGACTGCACCGCCCCAATCTTGTTAGATATCACGGAAGTAATCCGTCAAAAAAAGGCTTTTCCCCTGCCGAGGTGGGTCCCAGGAGGATCCCTACCACCCGGAATTCCGAATGGCACCCAATGACACTGAGCTTTTTTCATTTTTCGAAAATAACAATGTCGAAGTAAATTTTTCGACAATTGATTTTATCGAAATTCGTATTGTCAACATTTTGAGTTATCGGCTTTTTATTTGAACCCGGGGAAGGTAAGAAATTCTGATTTTCGACAAGAGGAACGTCGACAGGCGTTTTCGACAGTTGAGTTTATTTTTGTTTTGACAGATAATTTAAGTAAGTTTAAGTATAATTTTCGATCAAATGGCGTTTCGAAAAGGAATTTTGACATTCTAGTTTTCGGCATCATGATTTAAAAAGCCGAAATACTCACCCTGGTCCAGTGCTCCTTGCTGTTGATCACCTCACTCCGGTTCGCGCCCATACATGTGTCCATCTTGGCCAACTGTCACTGTGCTCTAGCTGTTTCTAGCTGATTCTATCACTCCCCTCGCCAAATCTAAAAGTTGTTTCCGCAACAACCGCAGCAGGCTAGCGAGATATTTTAGGAATATCAACGATTCTTCGGAATTGATGTGAGGGCAGGCTTGCAGAGATCCTCGCGGAATTCAGGAGAAGGCCGGCTAGCAGAGATTCTTTGACAAATTTAGGAGAGGGCAGGCTGCATAAGTTCTTTGAGGAGTTGAGATGAAGGCAGGCTAGCAGAGATCTTAAGGAATTATGGCCAGGGCAGGCTAGCTTTTTGAGAATTCGAGAAGGGCAAGCAGAGCTCGGATATGGAGCAGGAACTTTCACACTCCCCTTAAACCCCGAAAGTAGCTTGTAAATTTCCTGGAAAATCCTTTTTCTTAGAATCCTCTAGAGCCCTGGATCGAAGGCGTAGCCCCAGGTAATGACGGTTAACCTTTCGAAAAACAAAGAAAGCCAAAAAAGTGAAAATCCGGGCTGCACCCCAGCGGGTTGGGTGGGCCCTAAGGAGGGGAGGTGGGCCCTGCCCTGGACTCATGGAATGAAAGGGGCGGGGCATGGCAGCATAATGGGTGGGTCCAACCTACCTAGGGAGAAGGAGAGAGAGAGGGAGAGGAGAGAGAGAGAGAGAGAGAGGAAAGAGCAAGAATTCTGATCAGAACACTATGCATTAGCTCAATCAACGGCCTCTCCTGCAAAATTCTAGCCCTTGAAAAATTTATGTTGCATCAGGAATATTCAGAAATAACAGCGCATGCATCTAGAATTTGGGTAAAGACCAAAAATCCACCTACCAAAAAAATTTCCTTAGCTTTTAAAGGGAACTGGAAGTCAGGAAATACTAAATTCTGGAAATCTATGTTTTCAAATTGTATTTGAAGATTTTACGTTTTACTGTCTATTCAAAGGCCTAGGCAAGCTAGCAGAGATGACTGAGGAAAGCTAGCTGAAATTACGAACGAGGTGACGATTCGCAAAGCCGTTTTTACTCGGTTGCCCAGCACTAGCATATTTTGTAGAATGTTGCGGGTAGCCAAGGTGCGAATCCGGGTTTTTCGCGCCTTCCGGGACATAAATTGAGAGATTTTGGAACGTGGAGAGTTAGCAGAGTTCTTTGGGAAGTAGCTGGAACAGCTAAAACATTTTTTCAAAAAATCGCCATATTTTTAGGCAAAAGGGAGCAAAGACGATTTGAGGAATTCTTCGTGTTCGAGAAAAACGCAAAGCCTTGATCCGAGTTTTGTGGCCGAGGCAAGCTAGCAGAGATCCTTTAGGAATCAGTAATCTGCAATAGGAGACAAGGCAAGCTCGCAGAGATTCTTTGGGAATCTCGAACCACGCCACCAGATGAGGGTCAGCTAGAAGAAATTCTTGGAAACTTTTTTACATTTTTGGGCTGGGTGTGCCAGCAGTGATTTTTCAGGAAATTAGAGGTTCTCAGAAGCCATCAGGGTTTGGAAATAGTCGAGGAGATCTCATTTTTCATTATTTGAATTCAAGGTGGTGGTAAGCTAACAAGTGATTCTTTAGGAATCAGCCAATTTGTCCAACAAA